>DWJN01001827.1:0-16758 GCA_018248895.1 Carystus phorcus | reverse complement strand
AATCTTTCTGCATAAAAATCCAAAAATACTTTAACTAAACTGACGGATTGTCACATCTAGACTATACGTGATAAATTCTCGGCTCCTAAACCTATTACGTGATCACTGTTTGAAAGTTTATTTATATATGATAATACTCGGTTAATGGTCCGACAGACTTAGCGATGGTGAATGGTCATATTATGCACATACGCCGCACCACAACACCGTCGACCGCCGTATTGTATACGACATTGTGTCGCAAAAATCAAGACACGTAGTTAAAGTTACGTAGGTCGTTTTGATGGCTATTATTCAAATTGATTATCAATTATCAAAACATTGTCTTATCAATATTGTCTCATTGTGTTTGTGTTTACGTTATTTGAAGAAATCCATTGTTATTAAAATCAATATTAGTGTATTTTGCAACAATTCGCCAACCGAGTAAATACCAACATATTATTATTATTTATTATAACTGCATGTTTGCTTTGAGGGAAGGGGAAAAGAAAAAATTAGACACATGTCTAAGTAATGCTATTATACATTTTGGTCGCGGAATGTAATGAAGTAGACTACCTTAATAATATTAGAATTTCCAACAGTGCAAGGACGTACTTCGTAAGGAACATATCTTAATGTATACCACTAGGCCTCAAGCAATTCAAACACCCATTTGTCAGAGCCCTTTCTTAACGTTATCGGGGTCAAAATCTTGTAAATAAATGGTCAGAAAGGATCTCGCGCAAAGCACCCTTACCTCTCTAATGCAACGCCCAATAGCCCGTCTTCCAGAGCCCAAGTGTTCCGGAAGCTACAAAAATCAAAGGTTCTTTTAGATTTTTGTGTTCCATAATAACCGCACGTATACCGCGGCCCAAAATGTCATCACAGCACTAAAACATTTATCATTAATAATCTTATATACTGGTAGTACAGAATCGAAATTTAAAATACCTATTCTAATTTTGTTCAAAGTTATTTTTTCGATAACTTATAAACAAACATAGCGACTTTATATTATATTTCATTCCATATTGTAACCCTCGTCAATGTAGAACCGATATTGGATATCCAATTACTCCTGTAATATTAGTTTCTAAGCTTATTAAACTTCAATACTTCATCCAAAAACGCTACTATGTACCTATGTACTATACTGCTATCTAAACATTTTAGTTAAGTATTCTAATGTTTACGAAAGCCAAATTGAATGTATCAATCTATTTATGCATTATTTATGTAAATCATAAAATCTTTTCAAGTTGTCAGCAACATTATAGCCATGATTTATTTGTAATAATCAACGTGTTGTGCTATTAGACTGTTCTGTTTGTTGGCTTTAGAAATACGAGAGCCATACTTTATCTTTTCAATTTACAAATGACATCGAGTAAATTAAAAGCGTGTGAGACAAACTGCCGTACACGATGCGATCTCCTTTGAGAACGACATTTAACTGTATGAAGTTAAGTCGCGATGTTAATGTGGTGAAATATTATCATGACAAAGCTGCGGTGTATTTGTCTGTCACGGAGCCAAATTAACAGAAACATTGCTCATAATATGAATGTAACAGAACATTATGCTTTACATATATTAAGTCGATGCTTCGATATATCGAGTGGTATTACGATCCCACCTTACGAAAATTCACTATGTTGTCAATTTCCACTATGTATTATAACTACTGGAAGAACACTCATTTAAATATATTAAAAAAAAAATTACATATTACAGGAGTAATAATTAATGTAAATGATCCTTATACGAGAAGGTTAATATTATATTTTATTCAACGACTAATAAACAAAATGATCGACCCCTAAGGTGTAGTACTACTCATATTACACAACAAAGCAAAACGAATTTCTTATCTGGAGAAACCGAAGCACGCGTTCAAAGTTACAGTTGTTAAGAACCTGCAAAGAGTTTAAGCAAATTGTTTATCTTTTAAGTTTATAAAATCATTATTCATGTAAGATAACCCCCCCCCCCCTACTAGGTGTATAGGTAGTCGTTTCCGAATTATATTGAATCTAAAGGACAGAAAAAAGACAGTGCATACAAAAGTAATGCATTTGAAATTGTAAATATTCAAACAAATATATAAGATCTGGACCGACTGGAGGTGTTAACTGATAAGGGGTTTAGAGATCACAAACAAATGAGTGAGTACGTACGTATTACATGTAAGTAGGTAGTAATAGGAAGGCGTATGAAGGAAGATTAATGAACGTAATATTTCGGGTACGAAATCTTGTAATTTCGCGCGTAAGACCAAGGTGACCTAAAAGGGTAATATTTTTGGAGCAAAAATAATATTGAACATTAAATTGCTCTTTCGTTACGATGTTGGTTAGACACATTTTTTCGGGAACTTCGATTAGTATGTAATCGATCTCGTTTATTACTCCTTAATAAAGTAATCTATTCATCACCATTGTGTGTGTAATTTACTTCGATATTTCTACATAATGATTACATTTATCAAGTACCGTTAATTAAATTGTTAACTTGATATCTCGTACGATACTAACAGATATTGTATTGCTCTAACGAAGCGAAATACATTCTTATAATAGGGCTCTTTTCGAAGACGAAATTTTCCTTAAGGAAGGTATGTACTCTATAATGATGTGAGATTTTTACTCACTATAACCCTGTCTACAACTCTCCGCGACTCCGTAAGAAACATGCCGGTTATAATTAGACCTAGGAGGATTATTTGCTTGAAATGTTTTGGATTAGACTGGCCATTTTTGAACACTGATCTAAAAGCATGGGATTGGTTTCTGTATTCTGAGCCGCTCTAATACAATTGATCGAATACCATATGACTGAACTTTGAATCATTAAAGGCAGACAGAAACAACGAATGAATGACGCTCATAGGTTTGAAATAAAAAATATGCTTTAAAAACTTTCCGAGACTATTCGCCTAGTACATTCCTACATCCAATACATACAATATCTGTCCATGTTAAATTTCTGTGTGAAGCGGTAAGGCTCGTCGGATGAACTCAATCAGAAGCATCAATCTAAGCAATCTCGTCAGCAGAGTGATTGCGGTTCGAGCTCGCATTGAAGTTGCCGCTTGACAACCATCGCAATAACGTGAACCACCTATCAACAGAACTACAAAATTGTTTCTACTACTATTGAAATTGAATTCATATAAGAAAGGATAACCACGTGTTCACATAAGCGTAACGTAAAAACTATATTTTTGTCATTGCTATTCCTCGGACTATAACAGAAATAATACATTTTTGATGTCACCAGTAAATCGTATGGAGTTTTGTTTATTTAATAAGTTTAAGTAATTCCTAAGTTTCTTAAAAGTGTGCTACAGTGTGCCTGTTTATTGAGTTTTTATAAAAAGAAGTCATACAAATTTGGAGTATGCATATCGCCAAAATATAAACAAATCGAATTAGTAATGTTAAACTTAAATTTCATAACATATAAGATATTTTTTCTTGAATATTGCACATTTCGCCAGTCCTCAATTTTAAACTTTTAATCAAACCATAGAGGAGGAATTTTCATCACTAGAAGAGCTAACTTAATTATAATGAATTCCTGTAGAAAATTTTATACTTGTGCATACTATACATTTAGTTAGATTACCTGTTGTTTAATAGATGTTTTGTATGTAAGTATATCTTATGTTAGTTTTCCAATATCGCTCCAGATAAAGAGATCGCTGCGATTTTCGTTCGTCGAGTACTACTTGACACGTTTGGATTGTATGTACGAGTTAATTTTCCGGACGAAGCAGTTAGAGTCGTCGGGCAAATTCAATCACAACCGACAACTAAGCAATCTGTTCGATGTCGCGTTTGTGAGCGCGAATTGCATACTAGGACGCACGGTGCAACGCTCGGAATTACCAAATCAACAAATCTACTTAACCACTTAAAGTAGGTACTACGAGTATTTCTACACAATTGATTGTGCTGTGTCGCTCATAGTCGCTTAAATGGTACTATCGATGTTATATATTTTGCGTGAATATTAAAAAAAATATCTTGTAACTAAGCTTGTCCAAATCAGTATTTTTAATGTTATTAGTAGTGAGCTTTTCACTTCATCTTGAAAGATGAAGGGTTGATGCCCTTCTAAGGGTACTGAATTGCTTGCTTTTGCTTTCTTGCTGAATTGCCGTTAACAGGCCTCTAACTGACACATTACTGACCTATCCTGACTTCTTTAAATCCAATAAGATGGTAATGATTATCATTATTTCTCTTCTTAGTATTATTGCGTTAACACGTACCTACTGGATTAGCAAACGACGACTATATTATACATATTGGAAGAGTTGTGTAATGTTTTCAAATCTACGAAATTAACAGATTGACTGTATCTATAAAAATACACGTATTTAGCCCAAAGTTTTCATATTAGGAATTCTAAGCAGCACAATATTTGTCTTAATTCTTAAAGTATTAAACTAGTTACTATTAATTTTTACTCCATAATCACAATGTAATAACAATGATTATCAACGATATCACCTTTTCAAATCATTTTTATATTTTTACACTAGTTTCATCATAGCTGGCAGGAATGAAATTGATTTACCGTAATAAAACAAACATCATGACGGGCGTTTTCTAGCAAAATGGGCAACAGAATTTTTAATACGTATTTTTAATTTTATTTGTTGTATTGAAAAAATACATTTTTTTCCACATTAAATACTTGTGTATCGATTTAAAAGGTTTTCTACAAATAATCGACATCCAAATGAACCACTGAGATCAGTTTAATAAATATGAATGGATAACTTTTGATTACCCACTTATGATTGTGACTTAACAGACACAGACTTATTCAACGTAGATCAACGTAGACTTAGACAAAACGAATATCCCGACTAGACTATTTACTTTTATTAACCTAAAATATATTCCTCTCAAACACTTCCCAACTAACAATGAACTATTCAAACTAAATTTAGTTTGATTCGCTTTTCAAACTCATTTATCTAAGCGCCGAAATACAAAGAACAAGTTTCAAAGTACAATAGAAATCCGTGTTCCGTTTTTGTTTAGTCTTCGTTTAAACCGCGGGGTTGCTGACATAATAATGTAATATTGAACCGGCCACCGTTTGTTCGGATGCTGCGGGCTATAGCTAAATGAACAGACAGACCACTTAACCTTAGCTGTATATTTAACGAAAAAGGTGAAGCGTTGAACTCAATTGTCGTTACGTTCAATGTTAAGGTAACATTTAGATGTGTTTTCCCAAATTACTTATCGAAAGAAACAGCTTTAATAGCGTGTTTAGACAAAATAACGAAATAAATTATGCATAGGTTAGCATTGATAATTAATTAATCTATTAGTACATTTGAAATGGATTTAATCTAGGTCATTCGGGCTTGGTTACATTTTAATTATAGTACGCCTAATTTAAATACAATTTTGATGCCAAGTTCGTCATTTGAATTAATTATTTAACAGACTTCAATTATAACTTCAGTATGTATAAAAAATATAGTTTTAGAATAAATACTCGTATATTTATGTTAATATATGTATAGAATTTCATGTAATATAATCAAAATAATAGAATAAAAGTATAGAAACAGTCTCATATGTTTCAAACTAATAATCAGCTACACCTTATGTAGGCTACATTTTATATATATCCTCGTGTTTAGTGATATTACCTATATATTATGTGTATTTTATTCATTTGTTTAAAAGATTTGCTGAGGAGTGTCTTTCCCGTTTCTTTTCCTCGATGTAAAAGCACCTTTCCGAAACGGTGGTAGAATCAAAAAATTACGTGCATAAGTGTATCTATTGAAATAATATCTACCTATATGAATAAATGATTTTGATTTTGAATTTGAATTTGGTTTTGCAGTAAATTTTTTAAAAGATACATGATATTAAAATCCACAAAAAATGTACATAATCAACTTACAAATAAATTTTGACAGCATTAGAGAAGTTTAATGACAATTTCAAATACATTGCGTTGAGTTGAGTATAAATAAAGAATAATGTTTGAATTCTTCGTGTTCAAGCACCTCATTAGTCGGAATTGAAAATTGCTAGTTATACTTTTCTAAATGAGTATTTTGTATTGACGCATTAAGTATGGGTGGTCTAATTTATCACATCCATACTCATAACCGAAACAAATGATTTCTTTCTACGTATTTACTACATCTAAGTACTACAGAATTTAAGTACACAATATATATTTTACGACATGAATAAAACAACGCGGGAGTCTATATAACGTACATTACGCGACTACAAAATTCTATGAACTTTAACGTTTTGAGCTATAAACATTTGTGTTGAAATAGTAAAACTGTACAATTCAATAAAGGAACATGGGCATATCTGCCGCACGCCGTGGGACCACCTACGACACGTTTTATTATCGAGACAGAACAAGATCGCTTTTACGGCAATAACACGATAAAAGTACTACAAAGGTTACCAAGGCTTTGTAATACCTCGTAGAACTTCTGACAAGTGTCACAAAATTACATGATGAAATTTTTTCAAAGTAGGTACCACTTTTGTTTCTAAGTTGAGTTCCAAGAAGTGAAAGAGATAAACTAAATGGTGGCTGGGATTAATATTGAACCAAGGACTGAGTTACGCAGCTGTGGGAGCGGTCTGTACACGGATGGGTGACCGCTAATGGCAAACATTTCTTGAGCGTTTCCATGCTTCGGAGGGCACGTTAATTTCGGTCCCGGTTTCTATCGTTGTCAAGCTATGTCGGAAACCTTCGAACGGCACAAAAAGGTCCGAAAATTGGGTTGGCCACAAACTCTTCCACCGGTCCGAAATGGAACATCGTGGTATGCTATAGCTCTAATCAGTGACAAGGATAGCCCGTGCCCTGGTAGTGAGCCATTAATTGGTTTATAACAAGTTCGAAAAAGACAAGTACTTTTATCGGTTTTTGATATTATGCTGTTTTCAACCGTGATCCATATAGTACTTCATCTGTATATCTCTAGTGATATGTATGATATAGGCAAAGTCGTTACTTGACAATAAAAAGGCGTGCGGCAGATACGTTCGTGAAATACGTACGGAAATGTAACAGTAATTTATTCAATTCGTTCGCATAATGTCCTGGAGCTAAGCTTAGGGTTGCGTTAGGGTTATTCCTGATTTATTGATGGTCAATCGATAAGGTCTGTCAGCTTCTAATCGTATTATGGATGTGAAATAGATAAGAATGAATTACGTAATATTAATGTTAGCTAATGCCGTTGGTATTAATTCTGGCTTTTGTGATAAACATTTGTATGGAAATAAATATATAGTGTTTATCTAATATTCTAAGCAACGTCTCCAAAAAATCGTCTTTATATACAAATGTAAACATAATTTTTCCACTAAAATTTCACCATCAAACGTTATTCTCATAACAATTAAAATTGCTAGCTTCTCCGGAATAATTATGTGTTCCACCCTTACTTAGGATCTGTGTTCCAGAATGATGTATTATGATATGACAAATTTATTATATGTATGTATCTAGCAAAGTATACAGACAGTAAATTTACTAGTTACTATTACTAGACAGTAAATTTCGAAAGAAAATAGCTTTATTTTTTAGCCATTAAAGTGTCAGAATAAGTAGATAATAATTTTGTAGTTTTTTTGCGGTTTGCCATTAAGAATGCTGATATATTATGAAAACAAAAAAGCACGAAATGTTTCTTACAACGTTAGATCATATAGGTCCAAATTTTGCAACTTAATAGACAATGCCGTACGGTGATCGGCGAATATCATACACCATTAGGTGGCACGTCCCTTTTCTTGCCTAGTTTTTACAAATAAAATATAAAACAACGTTCTTAATAGTACATATTTATGTAGTATGTGATGATAAGGCTCGCTTGATTTATACGCACGCAATATTTTATGTTTGTCGGTCGATCCTACGCCAATAAATGAGGAAAGACCCTTTAAGCCAACTAATTTGGTTAATGTTAATGATCAAAATTTGTGCCAGGAACATTTTCGCTAGCTCTAATATATGGAACTGACTCGTCGGATTTTAGTCGGAATGGGTTTAAACGTTTTGCACGTTAGGCTCATTAATCTTGGCCAGTTTATCTTGGAGAGAAAGCAATTTAGTCACTTTGTTACGGATAGGTGTGTTTCCTAGTTTAATGTGTTGTCAATTCCGTTCGTTGCAATTCCCGTTTCGACTAACTAAAAGTTAGTACTATTGTTCTCTGAAGCACGCTTTGTAGATTCGTGTGCTGTAACGCAGGTATTACTTTTTAATGAAAAGCTCCACAAATAGTTTTTATGATGGGACATAATTAATTTTTATTTCTACTAAAGTACTCGTATCTATGTATATCAATATGGTGTATCATTTAAATTATTAATAATCAGAAAAACAATTTACTTATATTTTGCTATGTAAGTAAAAGTTGTCAAATCAAAAATGATCGCTCTTCCCCTGAAGAATACAGATTTAATATCTTAAAGATTTAATATATATAAATCTCCTCCTGACTCCTAAACTACTTAACTGATTTTAATCAAATTTTGCACATCGTATCCAGTTTGATCCAACTTGAAAGAAAAGGTAGCTTACATCTCAATTTATAGTCGCAATATTACTTTATTGCAAATTATTTGTTTAATACCTTACAAACAATCAGTTCTCTAAGATTCTAACAGATAGCGGTGTAAGGTAACTAGTCTGCTAAATTGAATATGTAAACCTAAATCACAGCAACGCGTGGTCGAGTCTGCTAGTATGTATAATAATATACTTCTCATTCCCAATATTGCAATAAATATTTTCTCTCACACATTGTAATAATATTGTAAGTTCAAAGGTTTTTTATTAACTAAAAATAATAATAACAATCTCTGTTTTGTTCTTCAATTATACATAATAATAATAATAACGTAACATCAACATTTTACACAGTGTACACATGTATCCAAGCATTCTCAGAACTCGTATCTCAAGTGCACAACTATTTCACGTTAATTACATCTAGAAGATGCAATGTCCTGTACACACCTGTACAGTTGCAATTACTTGTGATCAATGACGTCGTACCTAATAGAAGCCGTACTAATGACAATACAAAGTTACCTACACGTAAATATGTTCAATACCTATGCCTTTTTAATAAATAGTATCCATATTATTGGGTTTGCTAATTAAGTCATTGTCGATATCAATTAGGACGGGAAATTCAGTAAAAAATATAATTTTATTTATTTAGATATTGCCCGTTTTTGTGGATGACATTTTTCCATCGTTCTGAAGTGTAAAAATTTCACTTCCGTAAAAAGTCTGGTATTTGCAATTAAATATAGGTATGCTCTGAACACGTTAACAAAACAAAAGAAAGTGTAGAGTGAATCTATCGACAAAAGCGACTTGTTACCAACCTATTATTATTATGATTATGTATTAGACAGCATGTTTGCTATCTCAATAGAAAAGAAAACAATTTCTATTCCTAAGTACCTAATATCTATTAATTGTTGGCGTGACACGACAAAAAGTACTTTTACTGCTCTTCATTAGATTGCCTTGAACTCTTTAATCAACTATGTGCCCCAGAGATTCATACTCGTAAAAGGCAAATGAGTGAAATAATAATAATCCCAGATGCGACGAGCTTTTTACTGCCGTGTCTTTGTTGTGTTTCCATTGTTAAATTAAAAGGCTTAGAAGGTCTTTTTACTTAAAATGTTGTATTATTATTGATGTACAAGGATTTTATTCACATACATATACATATATTCATGGTGAGGTGCTACAAAAATGTAAGAGATAATGTCAAATACGAAATTTTAATTCGTCAATTAAAGAAATTCAAAAACTGATAATAAAAGAGAAGCTTAATAATTATATTAGTTTACTAGCAGACTTAGCCACGCATTGCTGTGTACAAGCTCCGTAAAATAAATTCGAGTTTCGGAGACGTTGATTAAACAATATGAAATGAGGAATCAAAATCACATTTGTCAAACGATTCAAAGAAAAATTTGACAGCTCTGTTTAACTGCGGTCCTATCGCTATAGTAGCCCTCTCTACCAGACAACCTTTTGAACGAAGGACAAATTATATAGATGAAGCTTACCTTAATTAAACCTACCTTTTGGCACTGTGGTTATATTAATTTCATACTTATTAATGTAATTATTTCAGTGCTTGTGACTCTATGTGGTTTAATAGGTTAATAGATTCATTATTGCATCATCAATTTAAGGTTTGAAGGTTTAAGAGTATACATATTTATATTTCTTACACAACTTTTATGCTGTATACATTGATTGTTAACGAATACATTTCACTGCTCGGGACTGTACATAACAGTGTATATTTCAGGTTTTTATAAATGACTTACTTAAAATTCTATATCTATCTCTTTCTATCCTGTCTCCTCTGAAAGATAATACTTATGGAAGCGAGAGCGACATTATTTGTTTCTCACGCTGGCACCCACCCACTGAAGTACACTGTTTGCGAAGTCGCGCGTTCAAACTTGCGACCTGCTAATAATGTTATAGTATTCAAAAACTCACGTATGCGCTTTGAAAGTTGTTTTACCGCTACCTGTGATGTTTGTCTAGACATGCTGGCAAATACTGTTGAACGGTATGATGGTTTTAATTAGGTACGAGGTTTTGTTACAAACATTTTTAAATTGAAAACAAATAACCGTACATAGAATAGTACAGGTTGGCAAAAATAATATAAGTTGTCGATAGATTCACTCTACACCTAACCTATATTATTTTTAATAGCAAATATCAGACATTTTACAAACAGGGAATTTTTACACTGCCACAACGATGAAAAAAGATCATACACAAGAACGGGCAATTTAATAAAGTTATATCTTTAACAAAAATTCGGAACTTTGCCGTGTATGCGGCAGCCGTAAAGCGAGAAACTGTTTGATCGCCATCAATCGGATCTTTATTACGTTTTCTACAGCCCTTGTAGATATTTGTACTGGTATATATTTTGTAAATATAACGTAGATCAGTAACGTTTGACAATATAATTTACGCGTTCTAAACAAAATGTATATGTGTGTAAATCGCTGTCGCTCGTACCTTCAACCAACTGATTAGCTTACAAACACATCTCTAATTTCCAGTATCATTATTGACGCGTAATAATGGCCCCGATTGGAACTTTGTGTATGCGGCAGCCGTAAAGTGAGATAATTACTGTTTGATCTTAAGAGTCTTCGGCTTAGTGTGAGAATGCCATAAGTGGCCCACCACTTAACGCGCGCTAAACACAAATTGTCGCATTCGTAATGCTGATAACTGAATCTTTAAACATCGACGCGTTGGGCTCACTTGAATGCTTAGACATAGTTTTGGTATTGAGGTCTTGTATGACTTACTTGACTTACTATGCTTTATTGACTTTTTCGTATAGGTCAAAAGTAATGCGTAGTATATTTGAGTTTATCAAAATATAAATAAGAAATAATTTTTTTATGAGTGATATTTTATGATATTATTAATATGGGCTCCAACGTGTAATAAATAATATCGCATATGACGGCAACATTAAGTATTCTAGTACATAATTGTTACATCGTATCGTAGTATCACTCAATATTAATTATACAATATTTATTACAAATTGCTACATAATGTGATGTCGCGCTGTAACATTCCTTAAAATACCTTCAGTAATTCCTGTTCATATGTATGTATATATTGAAAGAAAACTTTTAAATTTTACAACGTACACGTCTATAGTTTTATGCTCAATAGCTCCAAGATTACATATCTGTCGATATTACACAAACAAAACATATATTAATAACAATAACGGAGCAGACTCATTCCCATATTTGGATTCCCTGTGTCACACAAAGAGAAAAGGAAAGACACCCAGACTCACTAAATTCATCATTCAAATTTCTACCTCGCTGGGAATCGAACCCAGGACCTTTCCAACGGTAGTCCGGCGTGGTGACCATAGGGTCTCGTGGGTCGTAATGCTGAGAATGAATTTCAATTCCAATTTTTTCTTTGATTTGAAAACATTATTCTTTGGAGTGACATACCTACCCGTGAATCATCACTTCTCGCTTGTGTCATTCTCGTACACTTGATGTTTTCGAATTTCGTCATCAATGTAAAAAAGTATACTCGATTTCTTACATAGCAAGAATTTCGTCAATAATGTTGCGCAGACCCATAGAGACTAACACATTATCAAATAGTGTTACGGGAAAAATAGTATTAAATAACTAACTAGATCATTATACGCATAACTGGAACATTGTTCTCTTGTTGAACTCTTATATTATAAACAAATACTTTGTGTTGCGATTGAATTTGAACCTGTATCATATACCCTATGCAGTAAAGGCATACTAAACTGCCTTTACCTGAAACAAGAATCCATATCACAAACATCACAAATTAAAATGGGTATTTGATATTTGGAATCTGACAATAACGAAGTATATCTAGAAACCGTATAATAAATGACTTACCATCGTCAACTGACTGTAATGGCAATAAATAAGTAAGTACCATCTTTTCATACCGTTCGTTACTGCCCAGAAATTATTGTTCATCTTTACGAGGGACCGGCACAGAGCAATCATCTTATAGTTTAATGAATCAGGACGTTAAACCCAAACAAGGTAACCGGTCGCGTTTCCATGAACGGTCCCATCACAACAGGAGGTCTTTATTAGTAAACGTGAGACTGTATACGCGAACTGACCCTAGCTGAAGTTGCTATGAACAGATACATTTATAAGAACCAATTCGCTTCTACATAAAGCAAGATCTGTATTTCTGCGCACTAAAAAAAGTTAAACCATCTAAATATGTTTCATATTTTATTACTCAACTAGTGAATTCAACAGAATTCACGCTGTATCTTATGCTCTCCCATCGCAACGAAAATAAATAACTAAATTAATTTAAAAAACGTTTCGTTTCGGATCGAATTGTGAATAGGACCCATTCTCCAAACCATTGAAACACACACAAAATGAACTCAATCCGTCGACTATTTAGACGTCCTGTGTCAAAGGATAAAAGTATATAAAGCTTTATATTAAAAACTAAAATCCATGCCGTGCGTTGTCTATCAATTAGTCATCTTAGGAATTATTATAAGTAAATTCCTCTTTAAATGTAAAATTATTAACTTATGTTAATAATATAATAAAATAGTACATACATATATACTATTTACTAAGGATCCGACGATAAATAAGTAACTTTACTAATACGCTAGAATAATAATGTATTTCGCCCTGTAATGGATAATCGTTAGACTAAGTTGACTCTATTATGGTCGGCCTCAGGCTACGTCTTATCCCTATGTTTCTTCCGTGTGCCATTTGCAACGCATTAAGTTTATGTAAGAAACGAGTATCATACTTTTTGCTTACGGAATACCTGTACAAAAGTTTTAGATTACTTTTATTTGACGATAAAATCGAATCTTATTTATTTCTTATTCAAGAATCATGTCCAATGGTCAAAGGCCAGTAACGTTTTGTACGACTGCCTCTGTTCTCCTCTTTTCTCCTTATAATCTTTTTGCTTCACCACACCTCACCTTGCCTCAACTCCTTTTACTATTTCTTGATTTCGTGTTATTTTTATTTGTCGTATAAAAGTCCCCTGTGACGTAATTTAACAGCATATTTTTTTGCAAATGAATACCTAAGTATAAAATTCTGTTCTTTTAAAATGTCCATTTGATATATCCGTAATACTCGAAAGTAGAAGACTAGGTCACGTAGAAGAGGTGGGTATTTTGCGTTCTAAGTTAAAGAACTAATCTTTTTAGATGTAAATTATGGATGTAATTTTAAGGATTCGGTGTTGTAAAGTGTAGAAACACCCACACGACTGTTGCCTTCAATATCAGACGCTATCTTATAGCCTTATTAATGATAATGTCGGTATAGATTACAGTTGTTTTTATGTACTGAATAAGTTAATATTACATTCGCAATCCTTTATAGATCTTCGTATCTCATCAGCGTTATATCTAATCATCCGATATCGAAAAATGAAGTACCGTAAATATACGTATTGCATAATAATATAAACAGCTTAAGTGAATAACTTTCAAGGCAGTTATCAATGCGGCTGACCATCTCGCCGCTTATTATCGCATACGTACAGAACTAGTATATAGTTCGTAAAATAGAACAATCTATGCTAATTTATCGATATGGCTATGGTACAAAATATGGCCTATGAGTCACGGTGGACGCCATTGCGGTCGCGCCGTGAGAAGAGTCGAAGGCGTGGGTGATCCTGTTTCGAGCGCGGGCGTACTAACAAATTACGTTTACCTACTGAGTACTATCCGTGGAATAAGTTAACGCCGCCATAGATCAAATAACTATTAGAAATAACATTAAAATACCCATAGTAAAAAAATATATTTTTTCTGACACGCGTTAAGAAACCAGAAAACTATAAGATAATTGAAAAAATATTTAATATACATTATGGTTGTAGAAGCTAACGACTTGTTTGATTAAATATGAATGGAGTTTCTGTTACTTGTTAAGCTTACTATAACAGCTCGGCCAAACCGTAACAGAAGTACGCTGTGACCACATTTATGGCGCAATTCACAATACCCCGTGATGCGGAGATGAAACATTATGGTTTACTGTACTCGTACGTAAATTGTACTGATGGAAACAGTATGTACAAAATATGATTATTATATTAAACCAAAACAACGTACGAAGGGTAAATACTTTATTGTATTGTATTCTAAGAGCAATGTATTAGATTTTTACTGTATTTCGAAACACTGATAGATCAAAATATACTTTATCAACATATAGCAACTCCAAGATTAAAAACGGGTACAAAGTTATTTAAGACTCATAGTAATATCTTTAAATATATATGACAGTTTAAGATAACACAATCAGAAAATGTATTTTAGATAAATATTTAGAGCAGTCATATAGTGGACTTTGATATATGTAAATATTCAAAGCAAATTGTAGTAATACATTTTTATGGACTTTTTCAGTATTAAAGTTTTTACATTAACTATTAAAAAAAAAATTTATTGAAAATTACGAAACAGAGTTTCCTATAACCTTTACAAGAAATCCATATGAAGTAAGATAAATAATATATTATATTATCTAAATACTTAGTCACTCCGAATTATTCTATAACGCCTTGTCCAGAATTAATGAAATTTAAAGTAAAATTATTATATATTTTATTTATTTATTTTATTTTATTTTATATTATAATATTTGCACAAAAATATAACCTTTTTTTATATTATCGAAATTGAGTAACTCGATAAAGTGACTGAGATATATTAACTAATTGAAATATATCCTCATTTTTAGTGGATAAGATTATCGCATCTTAAAATATGATAATTGTAAGTTTGTGACTTTTGCATTATCGCCATCCATTTAATGTTACAACAACTGCATCTTAGTCTACTGTTGTGTTTCCCACATATCAATACATTTAGTTATTCAAGATGACTCAAAATAATGGAATATTATTTGGTGAAAGTGTACAAGTACCAAAACATTTGTGTTATGGAAGATTCGTTCTTGACAGGATTGTTAACTTTAAAAATAAAATAGCTCTTGTAAGTTTTTTATACATTCCAGTATTTTTTTGCGGTGATAGGAAAATTATACATCTAACATGTTACATTGATAATAGTAATATGATGTACTACTCTATACTATAATACGACTTATAATATCATATATAAACTATACCAGTGATATTAAATTCACTTTCGAAGGCAAAGTGATAATTAATTAGGTCACTCGTATTCTTAAGGTAATGGATATAATATTGTATTGGATAGTATATGATGACCGCTATTTCATAAATGACATTAATTTACGATAATTATATAGTATTCGTAAAAATAATAAAAACCTTTACACTATTTCATAATGGCAATATGGCTGAGTATTCAACTCTGGTTGCGAATACAATGTCACATTTCCAAACAAAATCTTCTCCTTCCCTCCTTCTCCATGAAAACGAAGATTTTAGTTATATCACAAACTGAATGGCACATGTCAACAGTCTTTCATAACCAAGCCATGAGTGCGTATTGTACGCTATTTGTACGTAATACATGATGTTACTCATATCAAATAACCTACAATACTAAAGTTCTCAGAGAAACTGGCTTCGACCGAATTATGGTCCATCCGCAGTTCTCTCCTCATCGCTCTCAAAGGAGTTCTATAGCATACTCCATCATGGTGCTCCAATGCGGATAAGTGGAGGATTTAGTAGCCAACCCAAGTGTTGGAAGTTTTTCTGCTGCCCGAACGCCTCTGACATGGCGTAAAGACTATCTAAAATAACAACTGGAACCGACGGTTCACGTACCAACTGAAGCACGGAAGCGCTCAAGAAATTTTGCTGCTATTAGTAACCATCCTTCCTTCTACCAATCGGACCTACAAATACATAATTGGGGCGACCACTTAGGATAAAGGCGAACCTCGCGGGCATGTGCGGGCAGACGAGAACTACATGGAGCTAACTTAATAATAATAAATGATTCAAATTACTGAGGCCTAAAATAATACATTTGCAATATTTTAAGATCAATGCTGTAAAGGGAAAACAGATATCCTATGGCGAGGTAGCCCAACAAGTGGTGAACATTGCTTCATCACTCTTGCAACTGGGCGTGAAGAAAGGTGACGTCGTTGCGATATGCAGTGAAAATAGAATTGAAGTCTTGGTCACTTT
>DWJN01001826.1:0-16768 GCA_018248895.1 Carystus phorcus | reverse complement strand
AATCCATTTAAACACAGAAAATGTCATCAAATTCGGCCCAGTTTAGGAGGAGTTCAGTGATATGCGCACGAACAGCAAAATTATAATTTAAAAATAGATTTACCAAATTGGAATTTGCGAGCCTAAGATATCGCTTTACAACGCCCTACAGGGGACAACAGAAAAGGAACAAAAAAAATCCTATTAAGACCTATAAGCAAACAAACCATATTTTACGAATGTTATTCGTAAAGTTTAATTAAGAACAAGACTCGACAATTTTGCCTTTTCTTCCATTTAAGATAAAATCCTTTGTAAATCGAACTTTGTCAAACCTTAAAAGCGATCCGTAGGAGCTTAAAATATAATTAAATCTAGGAATCTATTACTTTATATGCTGTATGGTCAACGTTTTGTATTACTTTGAATGTAGATCATAAAGTTAACAAAATTAGTCTGTTAATTAATATAAGTAATAATAAAAGATTTTCAATTAAAAAAATAATGCTAGTTTGTGCTGACTGCCGTTCACACCCACTTTTAATTTTATTATAATATTAGCTGAGTCCGCGACTTCATACGCGTAGATTTCGATTTGATAAATTGACATAACTTCTTTATTTGTTAACCGATTTAATTGAAAAAAACACTAAATGTTAAGTGAAGCCCGTAATAATATAATCCTGAAAACTGCATTCAAATCAGATAAGCCGTTTCTGAGATTAACGTGCACAAACATAGAGACAAACGGATAAAATAGAAAAAACCATTATTAATTTTAAACATATTTGTCACCAGACAGTGAACAGTTAGTTTTATTATATGTATACATATATTATTTATATATTGTAACAATTGTAACGAGAGTGTTGAACCTAATTATCCGGAACACAGGGAAATCTAATATACATAATGTACTAGTCATTCATTTTTTTTAATGAATGACACGTAATAAATATTTGCTTCATTTTCAATGGATATCTCACAGAGTAATGAGTTACAGAAAACTTGGCATTGGACGTCAAAAGATGTACCTAAAATACTTTTTTCCTTTAAATCCACCTTCCCTTCACGTTGTTCCGCCCGCGGGCACAGGCTAGTAACTCAATTATATAACATTTCTCATCCCTTACCTCGGTTCTGTACAATGTACATAAATTAGTTGGAACATCACAAAATACAAAAAAATTGTTAATTTACCTCGACGTCATCTTGGGGAAGCAAACCGTAAAAACTGTTCTCGACTCAAATTTACTAACCAAAGAACAATTTACGAGAAACGAAAGACAAATCCGAGATCTAATAGGGTTACTGTGAGTGACGCAACGTGTGGGATGAGTTTTTGTTTGAATCTGTTTTGAAAATAATTAATATTTATAAAGTAAAATATTCTCATTATTATCTTTAGAAATAGTACAATTCAAATAAGGCCTATTTTATTGATCCGACTACCTTAGAACTGGATTTTAAGTAGACTAATTAACTAACTATTGTAATTAACTTTTCTAATTTGTCCATGGGGATATTTTACGTAACATAATATTTGTGATTCCTCTGGCCCCTGAGGTGGTCGAAACTGTATTTCAAACCATTTTAAGAATAAAAGGTGATGCCCTGGGTACGAGTGGTATTCACCCAAGAAACACCTATTACTACTCACCGCTACACCAACACGAACGCGGGCGCACGTCTAACCCGTGCCGAGTCCTCTACTCGACTGACAATTGACAATTACCCTGTGTCCGTGTACGTGAGACAATGTTAAGTATCTACTAAATAAGAAACATTACAGTATTTATTGATTTTATTTTAATAAGTAATTAAAGGTGTGAATTATGGAAATTTTATGGGAATTAATATATTGATAAACAAAAATCAACCAAGTTTTCCCTATTTGTACTGTACGAGTCCCTATCAAGGACAAGCATGATTGTATGTAACAGGTATTAAAGCAACCATTGCATTATTTAATATAACTTCAAAGTTGTTATTCAAAAGATGAACTTGTGAAGTTGAATCATTTACTTTACAAAGGATTTAATACAGGATATCCATATCAATACTTCAACGTGGTAATCTCAGCCACAATGATAAAAAATACGGTCTTCTTAAACAAAACGGAGCGAGCCTTCAGGTGATTCTTATTAATTTGTACTTTTGTCCTTCCTTTCGTTCCATGAAACATCGGGATAGCAACGTCTCGGCCGGAGGAATAGCACTTAATTAAAAACCACAAACGAAACAGTTATTGAAAAACTTTATGAGAACATTTTTGTTGTTAAACATTTTTTTTGGTATCAAACCGCCTTATTACAAAATAAGGTTTAAACCACGATTATCAAGTACAGGTTTATCTTTCATACTATACTTTAAGCAAAGGTTTAATTTACTTGGTCTAATAGAAGTTTAAACCGGTACTTTGCTAGTCCACGTTTTGTAATAAGGCCCAAAGAGTTTAAGTTTGTACTCAGATCCATGTATTAAAAATACTGTAGACTAGTAGGTGAGGAAATAACAGCGAATATTACTGCAATGTACAGGAATATGGAAAGTCATCTTTTAATTGTTTCGAAACCAAAGCGATATTAATCAACGATTTCATACTTTATACAAAAAGTATTATTTAGAAAAATATAAAATTATCTTCAATTTTTCAGGGGAGTCATACATTCAAAAGCTCAAGTAGCTTTAACGTCAAGAACGTAAAAAAATAATACTTATACTTACATAATTTAATATTTTATTGCAATTGCGTAAATGAGTTCTTTATAACGTTAATTTTATAATCATGTCTTGTCTTTTATTGCCTTCAGATTAATGGCCTACTTGAGGCCACGAGTGTCTCCTCATCACTGAGGAGACCTAGGGCATACTCCAACACACTGCTCCAGTGGAACTATGAAAGCGTATTTCATTAAAATGCATTAATAGAGCAAAGACATAAAGGAGCGTAATCTTCCAAATTTAAATAAAATCAAAGCTATCACGTACTGTATTTGAAAGTAATTAAAAATATTTAGTTTAACTTTAAGAGAAAAACTGTCGTCTGCCGACAAGTAAACGCGGACTTATTTACACAAAGATGTGGCCACACTGTTGCGACGGAAAATATTTAGAATTTTGTACGACATAATCATCATCCTCATTGACGTATACACGTATTATTGACGTATATATACACGAATCATTGACGTGAATATAAAAAGGTAACAAAGAAGCAAATGAGCCAAGTCGAAATGTGGTCAGTTAAGTCACTTTCGGTCATGGATATCAACATCTCCAAAGGATATCTCTCTTACCAACCAAGAGAAAAGGGAAGAAAAGGTAAATAAGTTCTTGTTATAAATTTTTATCAAGATAAATAAATAAAATGATAATTTTGACTGACAACTGAAAAATATAGACACGTTTTGGACACATAAAAGCTTTTGATTGCGTTTTATAATATCTTTAGGTACGCTACAGTACGTAAGCCCAAAACCGGATTACATTGATCATGAAAATTTTTAACGCCAAAGTTATCGACATTCTGACACAATCAAAATTGGTTAAATATTTTAGCGTACATTAAAAATGACCTACAGACTACCACGAATTGCAAGTACCGTCATTATTAATAGGCTGGTACAGAGCCCATCAACCTTCAACTTAGGAAAGGGTGCTTCATTACTTTGTCCATATTTCAGCACAGAACATCTCGAGCAAAGGGCTTTGATTTGGAATAAGAGTGGGTTCATTTGGAGAAGATGTCTGTAGAATATCCTCCCACTTATGTACAAGTAAATGATTCCTTTAATCTAGTGGACAATAATATTTTTATTTTTCTGGAATCTCTGTTTCACTGCTAGATGGCGCTGTTTTACATCTAAAATAAATTACAGATTACGTATTTACAGATTGATAGACCAAATTCGTAGGCTAGAATTAGGAATAGAAGTATGAATAAGCATTTTGACGCCAACTAGGCCATGTGATCTTACAGGTTTCCTCCTACACTGCAGTATGACCTAAGCCTAGCACTAAGTTAAGCACTCTTATTACTCCCGGAGCCTTGCCGCTCGCCGCCCGCCATGTTTAAACTGTACATTGTATTTTAATTCGCTCCTAATTACTTCGCCTATTAATCTCGTCGTTCGCTCGGTTTATTTTTAAACTAAGCGAAACATCCTAAGAATTGCTTTTACATTGGAAATTTCTAAATTGAAGTACTTTTAAATCTGCATTCCTTAACCATGTTGAAGTTCAACGCAGTATTTTATGTAAAAAACTATTGCAATTATTACTGTTGTGGCACGTTAATTATAAGGACTAGTATAGTACAACAAAGGATTTAAAAACATTATATGATTATCAATGAGATTTATTTTTTATAAGTAGAAATTCCCAACCTATTTCAAAATAGCCCCAATTTGAACTATAAGTACATATAAAATTGTATCTGCTCGCTCTATACATGGAAATATATTAAAAAAAAATAAAGGGGACCTTTATACACGCATAGAGATAGATAGAGAACCCAAAGCAATGTTTTTTCATTTTGTCTGTTTGTCTGTATGTTTGTACATGATGCTAATCTCAGAAACAACTTATCCGATTTGAAGGCAAATTTCAGGATTATATGATGGGCTTCACTTAACATTTTGTGCCTTTCATTTAAATCGGATATATATGTATGTTAAAATCAAATTATCAGTGTTCTCATGTAAGCGATCTTAAACCAATATATGTATATGTTAAGATCTTTGAACCAATATATATGTTGAAAATCAACGTTAGCTGTGTCAACTGATTGTAAATAAATTCATACAAACAACCGAACTCCAAAAAGCTTTCATCTCGTAGATACATCGTAGATCAATATGAGAACGCATTGGACTGCCAAGACCCCCACAGATTAAATACAAGCAGGTTACAGATGGAATTTCGTTGTCCAATGTTCACTGTATGCATTCATACCCATTAAAGTACGGGCAGATTTAGCGCAAATAACTTAATTTACACATGGCCAGGTGTGGAACGTGTGGGCTTATAATGCCTCGTTAATTCCTACCTTATCAACCTCGCCTCCGGCACTTACAGTGAAGAGATTTACGGGGCTAAGAAATAGCCGTGGATCGTGAGTTAATAGCCTCGGTTACCTGGTAGATACCGCAAGCCTCGGGATTACTTTGTACCTTCTGCCGCTGATATCAATACTTAGCTACATTTAGCTACAATAACCTATCAATTAAATAGGAAAGAGCACACAACGTTAAGATTGAATTGAGAAACTAGTTTTGCAAATTGACGGACTTTACGCCTACTGGAATTCTATACCAGACAACCTAAGTCTTAAACATTAAGAGTAATATTTAAATCTTAATTAACTCAAATAATACATGTACATACATATATCTAATACACAATGAAAATAAATACATAATTACATACACTGAATTTACAAATTTGCATAAAATTCGTTACGTCAAGACTAGATAGATATTCTAGATTATTTATCTTATGTAACAGCTATAATTTAGACGGTGACCAGAAATATTTTATAAAACCCTAAGACTAAGTACCAAATAAATTAAATAACTCCAAAAAATATAAGTTGACTTTATAAAAAAAAGTCCTTAAGTATATCATTTTATGATGCAAATTAAAAAAACAAACGTTCGAATAATTACACGCTTGGGACAATTATTCCTTTTGCTTCCAAAAATAGATAAATGGTCACCAAATAACGTTGATTGTGCACCAAATTAACGGTTATGTTAGGTTGGTATGATTTTATAATAGCAAAAACGCGCGAAAAAGGCACGCGAGCGGGCTGTTTTGGTGACCATTTGTCCATTTTGGTAAACGTTTCGAATTTTATTGGTAGTAAAATAAAATAGTTAGGTACATTTTTGGGCGGTGTTCAAACACAACTCTTATGTAAATAGCTGACAAATGAGAAGATGATTCACTTGATAGTAACCGATAGTGACCCAGGGAGATAAGAATAAGCAGAGAAAGAAATGTGAAGAAAAAAGAAAATATTGACTCTCAATTCTCATACGGAACATGACGAGTCGTTTTGCCAACTGATTTAAGCAAAAGCTTGATAACCAGGTGAGCTTCGCAGCAGGATAGTACCTAACGCCACTAATAGTATTTAGTATTTAATAATAATATGCATTTTAACTGACTCCAAAAAAGTAGGAGGTTCTCAAGGTTTCAATCGAAAGCTAGTTAGTGCTTTTCATGTGGTCTCATATTATTTTTAGCGACATCTGACGAGTGTGCTTTCAACCCATTAATGGCCCACTACTAAGCACGGGTCTCTCATCAACATTGAGGAGGTCTAGAGCATACTCCACCACGCTGCTCCAGTGCGGATTGGTGGAGGGGGTCAGTGGCCAACCCAAGTGTCGGAAGTTTTTGAACCGCCCGAAATCCTCCGACATGGCTTGATGACTGCAATGCTCATTGTAACCGGGACCGACGGCTTAACGTGCCCTCCGAAGCACGGATACGCTCAAGAAATTTTTGCCACTAGCGGTCACCCATCCAAGTACCGACCGCGCCCGCAGTTGCTTAACTCTGTCGATCGTATAAAATCGACGCGAGCCGCCGGGCTGTGAGCGCTTCAATTATAAAAGATATGTATCATAGTACATATCTTACCATATTTTATCATACAGAAATAATAACAATCATGGTTATTAATCAATAATTGTATCCGAAATAATAGTTTATTCTTATAGTGTTCAAGTCTTCAAGAGGAGAGTAAATAGGCTTTTACTAAGTTAATACGTTAAACATCTTGGACTTTTTCACCACTTACCATTACGTGAGGTTGAGCAAACCTTAACTATTAATAAATAAAAAAAAATGAATAAATAATAAATAAATAACGCCACACACTCATCCTCACACTAGGATACCCCGCGTCGTGGTTTCCATAGACAACACAGAAACACATACACACACCTAGACCGAGAACAGAAATTTAAACTCATCATTTGAATTTCGGCCTCGGTGGGAATCGCACCCAGGACCCTTTGAACGGCGGTCCGGCTTGGTAACCATTACGCCATGAGGATCGTCAAGTATAGTTGCAACTATTTGCATCACGTTTAAACTACTAAGAAGGTTACTGAATCGTAGCCGAAGCCAAGAGCTCGAAGCCAGTACGTGTAATATAATCGGGTTAATTCAACAATACCGTTGTAAAATGAATCTGGTATACCAGATCTTTAATTTCAGTTTTGGAGAGCTAGTTACATCATATAAAATAAATTAATTAATAACTTATTTTTATTGTTATTTATGAATGTATGATTGTAAAATTAATTGTTTTATATAATTTATTCTTTGTAGATATTTTTAAATTGTTTATTATAATTTTAGTTTTTTCAAAAAGCATTAATTTTTTTTACGAAATGTTGTATTGTGTAGCGAGTGTTCACTTTGTTGGTGTAACTTAATAAATAAATAAAAAATGTCATATACATATGTATGTGATGTCCACTAACTTTTTTGCCCAACTTTTTTGTCAGACAATGGTATGTTTTAATACCGTTTCACTCTTTACAAAATCTTCACGGCTTGTCGTATTTAATCTAAATTTAGCATTCGCCAGTAGCGCTTTGAAAAATATAACATTTTTTCGTGTAACATTTCTTTAGGTTCTTGAGGCACGTATTAAGTCAGACTATTAAAATCACAACGTATTGTCTGTATGTAATGAATTTATTGGAAAAGCATATTTCCATATAAATAAAGCTACATATATAACCCCAGATTATGATTCCGTGTGCTATGGACAACACACAAAAACAGGAAGTTTCATTTGTGGGAGAGAGAAAGGTGGTACGTAATGTCTATAGATATGTATGTACGTATGATGTACTAGTAGACCCGGTGAACTTCGTTTTACCTGATAACATTTGCCTGTTTTGGCTAAGCGAATATTGGTAATAGTTATCTATATAGTCTATAGCTCTCCTTGGTAAACGGACCATTCCATATAAAAAGAATGTTTCAATTTGAACCAGCAGTTCCCCACATTAGCGCGTTCAAACAAATTCTTCAGCTTCATAATATTAGTATAGATACAATCATACATTATGCTCTCGGATTGATACAAAGCACACTAATAATAAATTAATCTAAAAATCATACTTATGAAAAATATAATACTCTTAAATAGCTAGCAAAACAAAATACTCTTAAGTAGCTAGTAGTTTTTATCAAATAAATTCTATATGTATACAAATATCGATTTGCTACAACTTTATTTGCATAAATATCAAAGCTGTTTACCATAAATATTTTTTATGTATAAGAAAGTAATTTAAAATAGATTTTGTGTGTTTAAAACACACATATTAAGAAATGAAAGAGATATAATAATTCGATATGTCCTTTTCAATAACTTAACCGAACATCGCATGGAAAATTAAGACTTAGAATGAATTGATAAAATATTTTTTTTACAGACAAAGTTATGACGCAGAGTAGTTTTAAGTAGAAAGTATTTTTGTCACCTTGGAGGGCATGTAAAGTTATGTTAATCTACAGTTGACACGTGTCAAGTTCCCCTGCGGTGTTTAGAAAAGTCACGTATGTTTTACTTTCTTGTTTTAGAGCTTGGAAACTAATAGAAAAAATTAAACATACACGGCCTTATTACAAAACGTGGACTAGCAACGTACCGGTTTAAACTTCTATTAGACCAAGTAAAATAAACCTTGGCTTAAAGTATAGTATGCAAGATAAACCTATACTTGATAATCGTGGTTTAGACCTTACTTTGTATTAAAGGCGACAGAATTTAAGCCATCACTAATACCAATTTGTACAACTTTGTAGCATGTATTTTGTGAAGAGGAGAAATAAATAAAATTATTACTATTAAAAAAAAATTAGGTTCTACCAACGATATAGCTCGTCTTACTAGCAAGATAACGGAGAGTTTATTAGCTGGAAAGCCAGCATTTCAATCACGTTAAAAAGAAAATCAATAGTTCTGAATATTTGGAAATAATTTTATTATCATAAAGTATCTTTGGTGTTACTGTAGAATACCCAAGGATTCCTACAACCGTTACCTTCAAAAAATGTAATTAAGTCCATTGGGCTTCATCACGACTCAAGGAAAATAACTTGTATTCAAAAATAGGCCAAAGTCCTTCACCTCCTAAAAGTTCTGTATTATCAAAGTAATTGCAATTCTTAAATAGAGGAATTAAATTATATTCCCCTTATAATCTACATAGTTACGTACAAAACTTTCCAAGTATCTCTCTTAGAATGGTTATTCGTGCTGAAGTGTGCTTTAGGAAATTAATTCCCAAAAGTGTTCGGAAAATTCCCGAGGGGAACAGCTTTCGGGGAATTTAGATAAGGAAAACTGGCGCTTCCTAACTCTATTTTTCCATAGTATTAGGAGAATGGGATTTAATGATATGACGGTATACTTTTTTTTATTTTATACTTAAAGAGGCAAAGTATGTCGTTTTAACACAATTTTGTTACCATAATATGTAGAAATTTACCAGAATTTTTCGGTTTAATTTTAAACCAATTTGAGAAGTCTGTTAGATTGGAAAAGTCATTGAAAAAAAGAATGAAGATTAATGATTATTATTATTTATATTTACTCACATAACCAAGCTCCATAATTAAATTTAAATTAAGATTACACTGAGCTAAATAGAATTATTAATGTGCATAATATAAAATTATTTAAAATTAAAAATTTACTTAATTATAATTGAAATTGTCCTTAATTTAACAAAGGTAAAATAAAAATGAATGACTAATGGTGTATAACATGCCTACACATAGAGCTAATTTGATAATGGGGCTAAAAGGAGGGAGATGCTATTTAATTTTGCTATTGCATTCTAATGCCATCTAACCTAACCTAACCTAACGAGATGTTTTATTGATGACAAAACCCGGTCCCATTATTTTTAGTAAGACTTCCTGTAAGGAATATTATTAATAAGATATCAAATTCGAGCTCTTGCTAGCTAGTAATATACAGAGCTCCTACTATACTATCCTAGCTACTAATATACAGAGCTCTGTATATTAGTAGAAGAAATGATAGACCGGTTTGTATGATTCTAAGTAGACTATATGTAAGTAAATTTGATGAACTTGATGGTAAGCGATAACGTGATAGAAGTGAGCACGCGCGACCCCTGGCGGATTACGAACGCGAACTTATAAATGTAACTAATTAGGATACAATTAAATTGTGTCGCACGTGTCACGTAAAAATGCTGACCCCGGTAAATGCACGGTTGCACCGTTAAAATAGTATTATTTTATATTCGAGAACCCTTCCTAACTAGGTATCACCCCTTGAATCGGTAGATAACTAATAGCCACGTTCGTGGGTCTTGATAAGTAATATTCTCTTACTTATGTATTCTTGGTACTTAAAAAAAGGTAGCACCTCTGCTCTTTTATCGGCTATTCACCTAAAAAGTACATATCAGGCCCCAGAATTTCAATATATTCGGACACTCAAACGAAATGTCCTAAACTAATATTTGTAGAAATCTCATTGATAGTGACGATAATAAGAAACGAATAAGAACGTTAAGGGAAAACATATCAAAGAAAATGTCTTAATTCGAGAGATCCATCGAGAATGAAAAAGATCGAAATTGTTAAATGAGAAACTGGACTTTGCCGGACGTTAAACCAACCTAATCTCTAACGACATACATGCCAAACTTGCTTGAGTCGATAACAGAAAAATCTGATTTAGGTGTAAAAAACTAAAACACTCCAAATAAATTCAGAGGTCCGGTTACGATGGACGATCTATCAACAAACCCGTCGCCCGATAAATCCGGATATCCTTTGCGGATTTTCGGTTGCCGGGCGAATGAAAAGCTCAGTTGTTATCGAGGCGCCATAGGGGGCGGACGCTTTCCCGCCCCACCTTTAAACAATTCAAAAATTCCTCTTTAAACTTCACTAACCTACGTTAACTAAACGCTTACGTTACCTAACAGAACAATAAAAAAATTAACTTGCTTTTCAATTTCGAATCTACAGGTGTCCGCACGCGGTCGGACGCCCTTAAAACACAAGTGATTTTGTGCTTTTCGTATTTCGATTAGGGTTCTTTGTTCTTTGCATTGTTGATTGATTTATGGCTTTATAAAGATAGAACATTTTATTAAAAAACGGTGTTTCTAAATCGAGTGTTATGCTATAAATTAAAACGCATGTTCATAAAATAAGTGTCTATTTTATTGTTAACTAATTGTGGCCTAATTGTTGTTGTGCTGTGATAAAATTTAAATTTAATTGGTGTTGTTGTCATTCGATATTTAAATGAGGCGTTGGATCTTTGGGTACGTCATTCACCAAGAATTAAAAGGATTTCATACAACAAAGGCTTAGTTATCTTTTGTTTCATTCATTATTCGACTCCGTTATAAAGTTTGTAATTAAGTTATATTTTCTTTCCTTTGTACTGTAGAATTTTGCAATTTTTTTTAATATTTCTCATTCTGTATTTCTTTAACATTTTGTTCAAATAAACATCATAAGTGATCAACACACGTCTACTAAATTGTACACATATTGAGTAGTTTAAAAAAACTATCTGCAGGAACGGAAATAGATCGTGGCTTTATTTTATATATTACACTCTATGTAATTAAACTAATGAGACAAATTATTTCAATATTCATGGACAACAATTATTGTCGTTATTGACGCGGCTTCAATTAATTTATTAGTTGGGCTAATAATTGGTACTATCAGCTACTAAATTAGCCGGAAATTGAAACGAATAATTAACAGTGTTTATTAAAATGGATATAAATTATTCTAGATAACTGAATTAAAAGTCTGTTCTAAAGGATTTTTAAAAGCTTTTACTTAACTTGAAGTGTATGTTTGTGCGGATGGAATCTTGTAATTCAATTTTGAAGCAGATATCTTCAACCAATTGAGATTTTGTTTTTATATTTCTATTCATCAGTGCCTACTTTTTTTATGATGTAAGCAGGCAAACGAGCAGACAGGCCACCTGATAGTAAGTGATCACCATCGCTCATGGACTTAGACACACCGTGTCACCAACGCGTTGCCGGCCAATAAGCGATGAATCCGCTTCTTGAAGGACCCCGTATATAGTAGGAACACTGATGCAGGAAATTTGTTTACACATATGAGGTAAAAATTTTCGTGAAAACCGTACTATAGACGCCAGGTGTCCAGGTGGTGTTGGTGCAACCTGGTACATCATGAGCGGTGACGGAAATTAACCGCAGGTATTAAATGACCAAAGTTTGTTCCGCTGCCCTAAGATCGCTAAACTCCGTCGGTTTCTATAAGACCTATCAAAATATTGTTGAACTAACAGGCATGTTAACTTAGAAGCTTTGTCAAATCAATTCGAGTTTCTGAAACGTTGATTAGACAATAAATCAGAAAACAAAATCGCATTTTACAAACGATTCAGAGGAAAATCTGACAGGTCTGTTTACAGTTAAATTCTTTTTTGTTTTGAAATCATTGAGACCAGTTAACGAGTCATCGATGATATTTTTCCACCACAATGGCGACTTGTGTTCATGTTTACGTTATAAAATTCAATTATAGTTATAAATGTAGCGATTATATTAATAATTTAAAGCGTGTTGTGGGTAATGGAATTAACTAAATTAATTTGGAAGTTCTTCACATATGTTTGTTTTAGGGTATATGCTGTTTGCGATGTCGTAACTCAAAACCGTAGCAACACAATGTCAGTATTACCTGGTGATATTTCAGTGTGTAAGAATTTAATTATGTTTACGCTATGATAGGCTGATAGTTTGAAAGTCAGTCTCTGAGGATCTTTGAAACAAACGCCTCTAATTTTTCAAATACGCCTTTTTTTAATCCATTGAAAAGTTATTTAATTGAAAGTATCAGAGCGACGGTTTTTATAGCGCAATGGTCACCATGCAAACTCGTACTTAAAAAGGTCCTAGGTTCAAGTTTCAATGAGACGGGAATTTGAATTTGAAAAGTATCGTTTTTTCGCACATCAAAGCAATACTAATTCAATTTGAATAAATCACTTGGACAGCTTATTAAGACATTGTAATTCGAGATTAAAATCGTGCAGCCCAAATGAGTCTTCAAAGAAACAAATGTGTTTGCGGAAGGTAGAAATATTTGCGATTCTCTAAGAGGGGCTGAGCTCAAAATTCTCGCAGTAAAACCATAAAACCTTAAACTTAACGAAGATGTTTCACGAGGAGTTACATTTAAACAATGCCCGTTCAGTTCTCGAAACTGGAATTCTAATGGATGCGGGCTTTCAACCATTCGTAATTGTGTTTACGGATTAGGCACTCGTCTTCCTTTACCTAAAACAATAGCAATTGTTTATTAACCTTATCCTTTTCCCGCCTATGATAGAATTAATGAATAAATTAACCGTTTATTTTAATTCTTAATCTAAGAGACGATGCTTAGATTGTCAGGATAGGATTTTTGTTTTGAAGAGATCAGCGTTCCATAAGAAATCTTCAATACAAATAACCATATATATATATAATAATAAATTAACTTATTGAATATCATCGTTAAATTATAGTAATTTTGCGAATTATGTATGTCAAGAGAATATTTATTTGATGACAACTTAAAACTATGAAACTCTCCTAGTAGGGAACAAACTTTAATTTTTATATTATCTATCCTTTGGACTTCGTAGATAAAGAATAGGTTCAAATTAAGATGTACATATAAAAATACTAACTTAATAAATATAATTACACCACAGTAAGTAACATTACATTTATTTCGACAGAATTTAAGATTTAAACGCGAAATAATGCATAATAAGCTATAATCTCAAGAAACACTTTATCGTTAATGTAATATTAATCTCCTAAAACTTCTAATTATTTGAAGATTTTGGATCTGAATGATAAGTTTATATATTAAGTCTAATTAATGCTAAAGATAGAGCGGCATTTATTAATATTTGACAATCTTGAAATCACCTTTGCATGCAGCACAAGGTTAAGAGAAAAAAATTTATTGAGCTCAAAATCCAGCATTAAATACCTAATTAGAACATGCTTTATAATTTATAAAGGAAAAGTTTTGTTCGAAATGATTCTGGGGTAAATGCTAAATTCACTGGATTGTTTACTTTTGTCTGAATGAACCTCAAGCTGGGAGCTCCACTTTTAATTACCCGATCCTCACTCGATCCGTTACAGCTCAGGAATATACTGAAGAATGAAGTTTTTGATGAATAAAAAAGCTATCAAACTTTTATATTATTATGCTTAAACATCCGGGAAGCAAGTAGTAACCTTTTTATTAACCGACTACAAAAAAAGAAGAAGGTTCTCAATTAGTCTGTTTATCGATAGCTTTTTACTGGGTGCACCGATTTCGATATTTCTTTTTCTATTCGAAATATAGTGCTTATCGTGTGCTATATTAAATTATGTTTCATTAATTGAGACACCTACAAAGATACCTACTTCCTAAGCAGTTACCCTGATCAAATTATTTCCTTTTGAAGGCGGTTTTCCTTTTTTGTCAAAAGATTTTTAGATAGTAGCCATTGATACCCATGCATATAGTAATACCAAAGGCGTTACCTATACGTTGCCAGCCAAAAATATAGGTAATCCGTGATACTAGCGACCGATTAAAATGTCTGTTTGGTAGTAGCTAACGAACCCTTCAAAATCCTTTCAGAATTGAAACAGTACAAATCGTTTACGGCTTTTGAATTCTTTGACGTATTTCCTTGCAGTAACATTTCAACATGCAATTATACAATATACATATTCAGGCTTGAAAAGAACTTCAATTTCTTAGTATTTCTAAGCGCCTTTTGAACTGTATGGCCTTTCATTTTATTTCGCAATTTTAGACGAATATTCTGTTTCGTTATAGGGTTCTGTAGATGCAATGAAAGCAAAACATGGATCGTATCTTATCTATCCGCAATATCTTCAAATATTGCATACAATTTTCTCTCAGTTTTCTGAATAAAAAGGTGATAAAAAAAGTTTGATAAGTCATATTCATAAACATTGCACAAAAATTAATAAATAAATTCGTGTTCTTTAAATGTAAATGCAATGTATTTTGTACCCCAAGGTAATCTATAAATAATAGGTAAAGGTTTTTCCATAAAATTAATGGTTTGTTTACTGTTGTGACTTATGAAATAAATTTTTTATCGCTTTTTCATAAGTAGAAAAATAGAACAAAAGACAATAGAAAGAGAGAAATAATAAATCTATATTTGATAAAGTTACAAAATTGTATGTAAAATATGTATGATAATATGCATCGGTCACGGATATATACCTACAATAACATTTATCAACTTCATTATCATTATATAAACATAATTATATAATTCCGTTCCAGGCGTAAATAAGTTGATAAGTCGACTTGCATATATATTTTTAATGCATAGGCATTACGATTGTTTAATTCACAGTGATCTAAAAACTCAAAGCAAATGAATACACATTGAGATAAAAAGTGTTTATTAAAATAAAATCAGAATTTACAGATGCAACTTAAAAATGTCTGCCCTGAATGTGCATTTTCGACTTGTTAATTTATTCACGCCTGGTACGGAATTATTCTGTAGATAGGATTGTCGAAGTTGCCTAATTTACGAATAAAGTAATTTTATAATCTGTACTGCGTAACAATAACTAAATTATTAGGCTGATATTTTCCACTACGTACATTTTATTTCGTTTCTCTGCTGTACTTAGTAAATTAGTTTTGCAGTTTTACAGTTTGAACTTGTTACAGTTAGCACCGTGTTTGTTAGTAATTAGATTTAGTACTAAACTGCAACTCGCCTCGCTTAAGTCGGTAAAATTATGACTGTTTATCCGAGTTCATAACAATAATTCGTTTGTTAATAGAAATTATAGTGTATCTGATCAAGAATGATAGATGTTAAAGGAGTGATGGGACTGAAATTTTGAGTTATTATACTCGTAATGATTATCAATATAATAATAATTATTATTAATTTCATTACCATCCACGATATGCAATATGAAAATATTAAAAGTTACACTCACCAGCTATTGGACCGATGATTGAGGCAATGTTTTTTTCATTATTATCAATAGTAAAACGAAAAAAATATAATATTGGAGTATACAGTCAAGTCGATAAAGCGTTATTGATAAACATATAATAAAAATAATTGATCGTTGGCTATACATGGCAAATATATTTTAAAAATCGTAATAGGGTGCCCTTATAAATGTATCTGTATCCGTACTGTTATAAATCGATCCAGCTATTTTATTATACATATTTTTATGCTGACATAGCAATCGAACTATCATTTAAAAGGACCCACGGATCGCTATCCTAACAGTACGTAAGAGAACCCAAAACGATTTTTTTTTCATTTTGTCTGTTTCTCTGTATGTTTGTGCACCCTAATCTCAGAAACGTTTTAACCTTTGAATACAGTTTTCAGGATTATATTGTGATGGGGTTCACTTAACATTTAGTGTTTTTTTCATTTCAATCGGTTGACAAATAAAAAATTTATATAAATTTTTATGTCAATCATTAATTGACTATTAGGCGAAACGAATTTGGCGAAGTCTGTAATAAATAATTTCAACGTATTGGTTATTTTAAATCAAAAACCACGTGAGTACCGCAACTAGGCTCATTTGCATTTAAATGGGTTATGTATCGCCATATTTCCTTTACGCGAGATAAATTGCGACATTGACTGACTATCATAAAATAAATATTTATGTAGAATTTT
>DWJN01001825.1:0-16771 GCA_018248895.1 Carystus phorcus | reverse complement strand
GTTCAGTAAAGTAATGAGTAAGGTTTAGGAGAGAAATATAAAGTAATAAGTTCCGAAATTGTTGCAAAAACCTAAAAATATTTTATGATACTTATTATAATATTGACGACACTAGCCTTTACCGCCCACCGTTAAACTTAAGATTTTACTATTTTAATCTATATTGGTAAGGTTTATGGTCAATCAATTTAGTTACTGTTCCGAATTGAAAGGTGTTCTATACTTTCAAACGAAATGCAAGGTTGATTAAACTAAGCAGTTTTGCGCAAGGATTTTATTACAATACGATGCAGTGATGGCCCACAATTTTATTACCATCTATAAGTAAATAAATACAGTAAAAATAATAATTACCAGATCCTAGTACGTAACAAATGAACAAGGGTTTCACTCCCTATCAGGGTCTTTAGACAATGTAATATTTCCAGTTAGCGATAACGAAATTCGATAACTTAAAAATCTAATTATATCAATAATCGATTTGAAGTTGAATTGAATTGAATTTGAAGTTTTCGAAGTTCGATGTCGTCATAAAAATGTACAATTATTTTAGTGACTGCAACGATTCGAATTTGATACGAACTCTGTAATTGTTAACTATTATAATCGTGCGTCATGCGGAAATGTGGTTCAGAGATAAAATGAAGTTCGAATTCTAACTGAGATCGTCGTAAACTAAATTCGGGAGTAAATCAGCCGGATCAATGTGATTATCGTCTTACTATCGCTAATTTTCAATAATCTCGGGCTTAGACAATGTAACAATTTGTGCTATGGTGATGACGCCATTGACAAATCGGAGTTATCGCTAAATGTTAACGTAATCGCTAACAAATTGTTGGTTGTCTACGTCCCCTGTAATATTACTACTATTGTGATGTTCGTTAATGCACTGCATACTCATCCACACGAATTCCGTCGATTGATCAAAACTAAAAATATGATGAAGTTAATAATAAGTAGCAACTATGCTTCAGCTTACGCAACACAGTGTACAACACAGCCTTGAAAATTATAAAAGAAATAAAAAAAAATATATAGTATTTACTGCGTGTTTCGTGCGAAAATCTTACTTGTACTATTGATGGAGTATATTTTTTAAATAGTTTAGCTAGGATAATGAAATCATAGTTTTTATCTGTACGTAATTTTGCCAATCTTTGTGTTGTACGTATATTATTGTTGTGCACAATTTTTCAGCATTTTGTGAATTCGATGGTTCGTGTAATTGTAGACTTGTGTATTTTGTTTTTACCTATAGAATTGATAAGACCGGCACATTTAATTTTAATGATAAATACAGTAGGTAATAATAGTATATGTATACGCTTATGCATTTTATGTGTTTGTTTGTTAGACCTTTAACGTTTATACTCGTAATTATTTAATTTGACGATTTTATTACTTGGAAGAAGTTTCATCGATTGATATAATTCCGCCGCAATAAAAAGAGGATCGATGAGATAATTTCTTTTTTATTTATGAAAGTAAAACACGTTTGTAATTCAATAGTTTTTTTTTATCCATTTAATGTCAATATTCATTACCTCTATATAATTAGTTATATCATAACTTCAAATTCTGGGTTAGTGATCTCCGTGTCGTTTTTATCTCTAAAACATTTTTTACTGTTTTTGAGGTGATCTTAATCACCCATCAATTTATCAGATATGTTCAACATTCAATTAGTATTTGTTTTACTATGGGACACGACGTCAAAACTTTTATCCATAAAACAAATGGATTTTTTTTTGAATTTGAAAATGGAAACAATTGGAAAGTAAAGGTGATACTGGTGATAAGGTATTGAGCGTAGGTTACTTTTTATTTTAGGAATTTATATTTTGACTGACGTATAATTTACATATATGTTTTATTCTATAATTATTTAATTTGTATCATTTTTATAATATCTAGTATTAAGATAATAGATCTGCTTGCTGAATGTTCACTCAAACGCTAAGGCTGGTCCCGTTATGTAATAGCTTCAGCGGCGTAAGTTGTAAACGTGTTTATTTATTAAATACTTGGTGAATATTTTGTGTTTCTGTTCCCTACTAAATTCGATGAAATTAAAACATCATTTGGTGAGAAACGACGACGAATAACGAGATATTATTATCTACATAGTTATACCTTAAAAAAATATCACTCACGATATAGAAATTACATATTGAAATCGACTAATAGTATATTTATGGGTTAAAATACTCAATTAATAAGCGAGACTGATGTCCCGCTATCGGTAGTATATTTTTTCGATTTTATATTCCATTACAAATCTGAGCTACTAATAGAATATACGGGATCTGCAAGTTCAATATTTTTTGTTGTATTTTTATTATGTGGTTAGGCTTTGTAATATAGAGACCAAAACAATTTTATTTTGTCCGTATGTGCACGCATCAAGCTGAAACTATGTACGCAATTTGTAGGGGATGACATACAAATTAGATAAATAAATGGAGGTAAATTTAATATTTGTAAAACGCCTAAAATAAAAATAAATAGCTATTTTTAGACTCTGGAAAACAGCCGAAATGAGTGATTGCTAGTTATTGTTAAATTATCTCAAGGGACACTAATTTCTGGTTTGATAACATATTGAACGAACCGCTTTGAATAACTGAATGAATTTGTTTCATTTGAATTAAAGTATAGATGCTGCTATATTAGGAGATACCTAAACATATTTAAATTGGATATTGAACCCGACATATCATATTTTCTCACTAGCTATATTTACGTACTTTAATAAGTTTATCTAGCATGTACCTATCTAACATTATTCCAAACTTCATAAATGGTAATTTCATGAGAAGTTCTTGTACTGTTCCCTACCCGTGTACCGTTTGTGTAACTACCTGTAAAGCTGCGAAATTTCTTCATGAAACAATAACAACATACATCTGTACATAAATTCAGTTAATCTCCAGTAGGGATACAATATTAATCTATGTATCGATTCGGCGGTTACGTTCCTTAACAAACTAAAAGTCTCATGTCGTAATATTATTTTATGACTACAATAATAGCATCGTGCTATTGTAATTGGACGGCAGATGATGTTAAAACATTTTATAGGGTTGAGTTGTAGCGTGGTCACCGGTGCATGTAATTAGCAATCGCTAACACACTAACAAGGAGGAAGGACTTATCGCGCATCGGAACGACATGGCCTTCGCTTTTCCAAAATCGCTTGTTCGTCTATTGTGTTGCTGGCCTTGTGCCACCGACGTATTGTTCACGGTGTCTTCAAATTTTGCTTGAACATGAAATTTCACCTTGATGATTTATAATTATTAACAGGCGCAATTGTGTGTTTTATCTTGTTTGGTAACCTCTTATGACTATTGTTTGGAGACTTGTTCTTTACCTTGTTAATCCTGGGGATTATTGTATAGTTAGGCATGTCGTAGATTGGTCAGAAAAAGGTAGGTCATTGGAATATTGGATGGATTCAATGGCTTTATATCTATATAGCCGAAATACGAGGAGACCCTGATTACCATTTTAATGGTTATAAAAATGGTCACATACATATAATGTCTTTTTCAAAGCTATTTTACTCTTACGATATAAGTCTATCGAAATTAATACGTTAGTTATCTTAAGTATTTCATGCACGTTATAATTTCCCTTTACACTGTACAATTTAAATTAATACCTTATGAGTCCATGCGAATTTAAAACCATGCGCGATAAATAAATTCAAGCAATTTCGAACAGAACTGATGACACTCGATGCAAAAATGAAAAATTTATAGTTCATCTTTATATACGGAGGGCGGGACACTAGTTTGTTATATATAAACATTTTGGTAAAAAAAGGCAAGTGTTAAAAAATTGACAATAAAAATTAATAAAAAGCAAGCCTTTGTTGGATGACTTTCCGATACCGGGAATCGAACCCGAGCCTCCTGGGTGAGAGCCAGGTATCCTAGCCACTAGACCATATCGGATATAATAATTTTAGTTAAAATTAAGATATATTTTTCACGTAACTCGTAAACATGCTAGTAATGTTCATTTATATTTTTTACAAGATAATTGATTTGTCAATAGACGAAATAAAACATCTTCAATTAAATACGCCATATAAAATATCCTATTCCATAGTCGCATCCAAATACGCATTAAATTTCATAACATAACACGTATGAAATTTCAACAAGAATAAGATTCATCGAAATCGGTACATCCAGTAAAAATTAATCAAGTAACTAAAAAAAATACAGACGAATACCTCCCCTTTTTTTAAGTCGGTAAAAAAAGAAAATGAGTGCTTATAACTTTTAACACCGGGTTCAAGAAATATTGTGACAGATAATGTAAAAATCAAAGAATAACAAATCATTACGAATTATTGAAAATAATTTTACTAACATTATAACTGATAGTTTGCATATATGGTAAATATATTTAAAAATTCATAATGGGCGACCTTCATATATGCAAGCGAACCCAAAACAATATTTTTTCATTTTGTCTACATATCCGTATGTTTGTGCAAGCTAATCTCAGAAACTTATTTGATTTAAATGCAGTTTTCAGGATTATATTCTGATGGGCTTTATTTAACATTTAGTGTTTTTTTCATTTAAATTTGTTGACAAATAAAGGAGTTATGTCAATTTATATCAATCGATTCATAGTTAATGAATGATTATGCGTATAGACACGCGAAACGAAGTAGGCTGGGACACCTAGTATATGAATAAAATAACATATTTTTAATATTTTGAATACTTACTTTAAATATACATAAATAGGTTAATTAATCAAACCTATCCTGGGACTGTATAATTTTTACCTACGAATTAATAGAATGGTTAAATCTACCGTGACTTCCGTATGTTGCTCAAAGGATGTAATAACTATACAGGATAATAATAAATTACCTTTGCAATGTCCTACATTAATAAAATACTTCTACTACTAAAATATTTCTATAGGCAACGTTCAAATCTTAGCGATTTTGTACTCGAGCGTCTCAGAAGCGAATAATGCCACGTGGAAGTCTTTCTGTTTGAAGTCCAAGTTCTTTTTGTACGATCCGTGCATATTTACAAATATTGTTATTGTATTCTTTATTTACTTAAGTATGCTCATGACGTAGCTATGTAACTCATTTGAGATGCTAAAGTCGTTAATTTCTTTGCGGTTCTTTTATGGTCGTCGATATTATCTGCTTAACATTGAATATACATAGAATAATGCTTCATTTGAAAAAAAAATAAAAAAAAAATATTTTCGGGATCAGATTCGGGATAATCTTGGAATCATCAAAAGATGTACAGTTTGACGGTGGTTTTTTTTGAGATACTGCCCTCACTTTCGTGTATTTTAACCACACCTATGGGCTTTAACACATTTGCGCAATGTCATAGTACACAGTCTTGGAAAAGTCCTCAATAGGAAATAATAAATATCCTTTACCTAGCTTGCAAGATAACATTATCAAATATTTACATACAAGAAACTACGCGACGAAGGTCGAAGTTGCTTTTGGGTATTTATTATTTACTGTAGGTTCTTAGACGCCCATCGTCTTTCTACGGTTTAGACATCGTTCTACATTTCATGGTTCACGTATTAAGAATCGTAATGGAATGATGATCGCGCGTCATTTGCTCGTCAACAGTGAATAGCCGTGCGATTCGCGACACGCGACAGGTGGTCAGTGGCCAGCCCTTCCTCGTTCAACCGTGATCTCTCTGTTGTACTCTTCTCTATTTTTTTTACTTTATATAAGTTAATGCTTGACTACTATGAGTACTATCCTGCCTGATGGTAAGCAGAGATTTAATTACATTTATTTAAGATTTAAATTTTGCGATCGAAGTTGAAGCAAATTTTATTTCTCTAAGGTTTATTTTACACTGCTAGTAGGTATATTAATAAATGAATTAGTAACGCATATTAAGTATAACAAAACAACAGCTTTCAGAAATCCATGCAAGTAAACTGTTATAGCCTGCTAAGTAGCCAGTATGCTAAATCTTAGATTTTTGTGTAGGTACGTAAATTATTCTTCAACAGATAAAAAAAGGAATCGGTTGACAAACAATGGTGAAAATGATTCTGAACTGTTTTTCTAAATTACCAAAAAATGATATATTACTTAGTATCTGGTAAAACTCTTTTACAGGTACGAGTAAGTACGTATAACTCTTTGTATTCCAAACCTAAGTACCTAAGTAGTCACCATGTTTGCAGCGTTTGGATTCAGGATTAAGCCATTAAGTTTGTTTATTTGTTGCGTAGTTACTTGTTGGCATGTGCATCAGTATTTATATTTTATTTTTATTTACGTAAAACGTTTGTACCTAAACAATGATAAAGCTCAAACAACTAAGACCGCGACTTTTTACAATTCGACGTATGAATATGTGTGCGAAATTATAAGCGATTTTATCACTTTAATAAATACTCGTTTAATAATATAGCATGTTCATCTTGAATTGATATAACTACGTATGTATATATATAAATTTTACTTAGCAGGGTTATTAGCTTATGGCAGCTTATGCGAATATTAACTTCTCGCGCCCGCCCCGCACACTCGGGACTGCGACAATAAGTGAACGTAACAAAACGTATAGAAATTTTGAAGATTTACCGTTGTGGCGATAACTGTTCCGCGTAAATATGGATTAGTATAGTTCGCTGCGATGAAAACACGCACGCGGTGGAAGACATAATCGCTGAGAGTTTGCGACACTTTCTTGGTATGGATTAGTTATTGTCTTCATGCGTGCTGTCATTATAGAGCGTGAAGAACATAGCTTTTTGTCATGTTGTAAGAATGTTGCGAATATTAACCGTGATACGAACAGTAAAAACAATATGTAGTAAATTTACATTAAATTATATGTATGTACTTAGTCTAGTAGACACGTGCCTATACTTAAATAGTTAACGATGATTACGTACCTAGTAGGCAGATATTATTTATTTATTAACTTGTACGGGTTTTTATCTGAAAGGTTACCTATTTTATCAGAATATTACCATGCTTACCTACATAACTATTATTACTATTACCTCTTACTAACTAGAACTCTGAAACGGTAATGTTTCGCTACACATATGAGTTAAGACACGTAAGACCAGCATCTATAGTGTGAATTATTACATGAAAACTTTCACACGGTTCCGCAATTTATGTTGTTATTGAATGCGTGCTTTGTCGCTCTAGGTCATTAAGGTTATGCCCGTAATACTGTTATGTTAAAATACTCATACACCCAAAAATATTTTAAACGTAGTTACATATAGGTATTTATTTGAAAACGAGCATAATAGATTCATACTTCAATCATTTATTACAGTACCAAACAATCTATTCAGCCGAGAATAGATAGAGATAAGTAGTTTGTTTGTTATAGGTAAAATTAAACAATATTATCAAAAAATACTAAGTTGCAACGAATATCATTAGTTTAATAATTATGAGTTCGAATGTCCATACCTATGTACCTATATGTTAAAGTAATAAATTTAAAACATGTACCTACAACGAAGGCAGCCAGGCCGGCCTACTACAATTCAGACTAATTAATTTGTTGTTTGTATTTAACCTCGTGTCTGTTCGGCAAGCTTATGATATTCTGTGCTAAATGCGAGCGAATTAGGCCAGCTCGCAATTTAAAATTTTAAAACCTTAACGATTGAAGCTTTATGTTGTCATGTATGACTTTTGTCAACCGTTTGCAAAATAGATAAACATTAACCTCCACAAACATTTTTATGCAGAAAAATTGTTTAATGTAATAATAAAATACAACAAATTTCAATTATCATTTGTGAATTGGGATGTTTGGGATATATTAATAAGGAATTAACTTTATTCGAATGGAGGAGTGTATGCAAATGTCGTATATGCATAAGGAAGAAGGACGTAATGAAGGTGCCTGGAGACATCAGTGTGGTTGTATTCGCACCAGCGATAAGTTGAAGGAAATACTGAAGTCGTTTCCCACCACGCCTCCGCCGTCACCGTGCCATTACGACTTTCCGAACTCTGCGGTATGACGTAGTTAAAAAAAAGATAAAACAAGAAAAATTAAAAAAAAAAATCATACCCTTCGTTATGTATCGTGACATAAATAAAACAACCCAACAATTAAAATCACATTTTTAAGAGATAATAAGTTAAATAAAACCATTTAATCGATGCTTAGGGAAAATCGATAATGGTATATTAAAATAATGACGGCCAACGAAGAAAAATATTTTTTTTTGCAAGTAAACATAGACCAAATTATATGGTACTGTTGCATTGGAAAGATGAGTGTTCTTTTTCGTATTAAACCATTTCTTTTAGGACCATTGTAAAAAATTGACGATCCTCAATACATTGTTTTCGAAACTTTTTTTTATGTAAGTTGTGCTCGATAACAATTCCATCTGGCGGTAAGTGGACAAAAGTTTAGATATTTCGCGGTGGTAAAACACACTAACTTAGACCTTAGAGCTCTGGTATCAAAGATACCAACATTATTGAATACCGAGGCAGAAAATTAATACCTAGTGACTGACAAAGAAAAGTAAGAATTATCTTCATTATCAGTTTTTTTTTTTTATTTCAGGTAAATAATACTTGCATTTCGGCTTACTGCACTGGCGTTCATCAACCGTTACATGTACCAGTTATTCCAGAAACACTGAAAAACGAACTTCCAGAGCCAATTCCACAACAGGAAATCCAAAAACCTGTAAGCAGCATGTTTTTGTAATAATATTAATAAACTTGACTTTAGATTTACCTTTATGTACACTGCTATTACCCACACTAAGACCCATTTTTAGGCTGTCAGATCGGGCCGTATGGATTATGGATTTTTTAAATTAGGAATACAAATAAAAATTAAAATTTCGTGTTTTAATCTACTTGGTAAACGGGAGACATAGAGTACGTCAAAGCCGAAATCATCGACGGCCTTTTTTTATAAGCACACGTGTGGCCATGAACTTTGCTGTTGCTCGTAATGTCGTGAAAAATTTAATCTATGGTTCTACCAACAAAGATGCCGATTTGTCTCGGGTCTTTTAGGCACTAATGGTTGCTCGTGAAACGAGATAGAATCTGGCATGGTCGTGACATGCCACGCCCGCGCACACTCATGCTCCTAGAGGACATAAACCTCCTATCGCTCATGATCCTTGTAATAAAATTCGGCGCTATTAACGTAGATAAATATACTTATCTAAGGGAACCACAGACTATTATTCATTTATTTAAGTGCTCACTCATTACAGATAAATATATTTATCTAAGCGAACCACAGATTATTATTTATTTATTACAATTATTTTTACATACATAAAAAGTAAGCGGCATTGTTACTGTTGTTGAAAAGCCAATGTTAGTTCAATACATACATAAATGTACGTATCATTCTAAAACAGATCTGTGGCCTCTTTGAAGTCATTCGCTCATATACTACTTACGTAGCAATATATCGTATTGGTAAATAAATGGAGTAAAACAATAAAAACAAACTAAAGACTAACTAATCTTACGTGAACCGTGAATTATTTCTTAGAAGATCGAAAAGTACAGGATTAATGTTGACGACTAGTTAATAATTTTAACCCAATAGATAATATGATCCGTCCAAGATTCCTTGGGTGTTACTAATATACACGGGCAAAGATGAACTTCAGGAGCCTCGTCTATTCTTTTATTAGCTATTTACGTAAAACAAAATCAGCACTAATGTAGAGATTTATTAAAAAGAAATCCAGAATATGTACTTTTAAGATATCGATAAATGTGATGAACTCCGGGGTGAATTACTCAGTTTACGGTTTTTATTACACAAGAGGGTTTAAGACGTTTGGGTAATTTAAATGAATTTGCAGTCATCATCCTCGGACCAAATATTCTTTTGGTCTGAGCCATCATCATTTGCTTACGGAACAAATTGTGTACAGAAAATTATTAAATGACTTGTTCTTTGTCAAACGAATGATGCTAGTGACATTTGTTTTATGTTTTTAGGTTAAGAAACTTGCAATTAAATTGTATAAGGTTTCCAAATGTTCACTTGTTAATGTAATACGATAAATTAAAATTAATCTTGGATGTTCATTATCGTAAAAAATTGTAAATGATATTTAGGTAAGACAATTTACAAGTCAATTTACAACATGTGCATGGCCTACTTAACAGCTGCACTAAGTCCTTTTTACTTGAGGTCGCTAAGATTTTTACCAGATAATTGAATCTGGAAGCTAAGGTTCGTGCATGGTAAGGTTTTTTAATTGTTTTGCTATATAATATTCTCTTACAATCAGCCATGAAATATTATAAACGGCGATCGGTTGTCGTCTCTGTGTCTTCAACCTACTAATGGCCCAATACTGAGCACGGGTCTCTCCGCATCACTGAGGTCTAGAGCTTACTCCACCACGCTGCTAAAGTGTCGATTGGTGGAGGGATTAGTGGCCAACCCAAGTGTCACAAGTTTTTAAGCCACCCGAAGACTTGACGACTGTTATTTACGATAACAACTGGGGCCGATTGTGTAACGTGCCCTAAGAAGCGCGGAAACGCTCCAGAAATTTTTGCCACTGGTTGCTTAATTCTGTCGATAGCATAGGATCGACCGGAGCCGTCAGACAATCAGCTTCGCTTGCCGTAACGGACGCTAATTAGGTCGTCAACCGTGGCAGATTTGAGTTACGCGTTTAGTGTAATGCATGGCTGGCGGTCACCACTTACCATTTAGATTCGTTACTGCACCACTGTATCGACACTCGATTATTATTACCTGATTTGAATATTATCATATTGTATTCAAGACTTCAAAACTACCCAGATTAATCTCAATTACTATAGTCGTGATTACCGAGGCATTGTACTGTTTGTTAATATTTAATTAACACATTAGATTCAGATCTCTCTAGGTTAAGACCGAATTGTGTTTATGTTCCGCACCAAATTAAAAACCTTTGTTAATTAATTATAATTTGATGTTATCTTAATTGTAATCTAATTCAGGGTTTTAAGTTATTTGAAGAATATAATTATTGTAGGCTGAGGGTGTTAATTGAATCAAGCTCATTTGTGGGATTCATATCATATGGTAACAATTGCATTACAAATATTGCCTCTTTATTATTTATTTAGTACTTTAAACAGACAATAGAAATATTATTTAAATCGGTATATTAGTAGTTGTAGTAAAAAATGCCGGCTTTATTTATAAAGTTTTGGTTTTTATTCGCTACAAACATTATTTCTAAGCCGCAAAGAAATATAATAGGTATTGCTACTTTTGGCTCGAAATTTCGCAGCCCCACGATCGAATATGTACCAACAATACATGCACATGTAATTTGTTTTTAACACTCGACGCTGACGATTAAGCGCCTGAAGCACAGAGCATATTTGCGTTAAGTGTTGCGGCTTGTAATCCTCGGTTTATGGCTTGAGATACAATAGCGTAGCGCAGGTGTCGGCTGCCCGGAACGGAAGACAATTTTGCCGTCCTTTTAATTTGTAGTTGCAATAAAAATACGAAATGAATCAAATATTTCTTCATTTCCTTAATAAGCGCCGTCCGGAGTGGGTTGCTCCAGCCGCTGTCACTAAGTTACGTCACTGTTAAGATGAGTTTATTCGTGTTATTCTGACGTATATTTTCCACTTTATTCCAACAAGGTTACCAAGACCTGGCGTGTGGTTGGCGACGTGGTCCAACTGCTGCAGCTGTCCGTCACCGCCACTGCCCTCGCTCTATACTACCTTATCTACTGCTACATGCAGCTCATTTACTACACGCTCAGGACCGCTCTGTACTTTCACAATGCTGATGGGTAATTAGTCACGATTGTATTACTTTAAAGATGCCGATAAGTAATAATAATTTGACGACTGGCGTAATGGTCACCACGCCGGACCGCCGTTCGAAGGACCCTGGCTTCGATTCCCAGTGAGGCACAAATTTTAATGATGAGTTTAAATTTCTATTTTCGGTCTGGGTGTGTGTCTGTCTTTCTGTTGTCCATGGCACCCACGACATGGGGTAACCTAGTGTGGGGTTATGAGTGTGTGGCATTATTTATTATTATTATTATTATAAGCAGAGTCGCTCACCACCCAGTTCAAACCCAACGTCATGAAATGCATGGCTAGCTAGAACTAGACCACCGTCCTACGATTGTCCGTCAACGTTGCTTTACGTTTTGCATAATGTTGGAGACCCAGTAATGGCTTTCTTTATCGGCGCTGATTTCCTTTGGTGTATGGATTGCCATGGGTGACGTTGTGGGCGATCCACTTAATCAGGAGTGGTTTGTCTGTTTGTTTTAGCCAATTACATAAAACTTATCTACGATTTTATCCCCAGGAATATTGGTCTTTCATAGTTAATTTACATGAATGATGAATGAATTTGCATATGTTACTTTACTTTGTGTTTTACTAATTTAGTAAAGAAGAGAAAATTCCCTGTCTGATTAGAGTGAATCGAACGAAATTTACTGGTTTGAACGTTTTTGGCAATAACTCTAAAATCCTTACTTAATGTTTCCCGTACAATATGATTGAACTTGTACAAAATGTTATGCTTCAGATCCACTGTTTCATGTTTTGAGTTGTCTATTAGTAGTGTATTAAGACCTTGCAGACTTTATTTTGCAACTGAAATTCTAACAGCTATATGTTCATTTGTTTGACACATAATGTTACATATTTAAACGGAGTAAATAACAGTCTTCAAATTCATTATTAACATATTTTTAGGTACATACGCCAGTCAATTTAATAACTTAAAAGTGACCAACTATACTTAATCATTTAGCTAGGCCGCTAGAATTAATTGATTTTAATTTATTCTTTAAATTTAATGTTGCAAGTGTTACGGTACCGGATGCAACAAAATATAGGTAACCTGCTGAGATAGTATCATTACTGACATGAGTTAATGCAGACCTTCAAAATGAAAGTAATAAAGTAACTGAACTAAATTAATATTTTCTTAATTTATTCAGAAAAGCCGATCTAGTATTATTTTATATCAGCTAACGTCAATTTACTCCTGGTTATAGACCAAGGGACCAGCTGTTCTCCCCATATTTTGCACCTTGCCCGGGGATAAGTGGGTATGAATCCCATATAACCCGTGACGAGTATCTTTGGAAGATTTCTTCCTCGAGGAACGAGAATTAAATCTACTCGTCCAATTATCAACATTCTTCTTTTCAATACTTTGCGGGATTGTTGCTCCCTAGAGAGAGGTTATGTTATATTCATATAGAAGCATCTCTAAAAGTCTTAAGTCATTTGTTTAAACTATTACTAGACCTTTAAAAATACCACCAGTTCATTGCTTCTTGAAAACCCTATAACTTAAAGTTCTATCCACTTAACTATGTCCTAATTCTGATTACGTTTCAGTGTTTACGTTGTAGTTCTTGTCAGACCACGCAACTGAGCCTTGCAGTTAGGGGCCAGTACTAAGTATTTTTATACAAACTAAAAGCGTCTACGTCTTAGGAGGTTTTGATTTTAACTTACTTATAATATTGCTTTTTGTAAATTCATGCTCCGGTTTGTTTTATGCCAGGTTACAGGAATTTAAAAATGAACACTACAGATTTTCCAGTCTAGAAAGTCATTGGGACATTGTTACAGATCATTTAATTAGTCTGTGAAATGTTTCTGGCGTGGGAATCGGTTGCTGTTGTTTTTCTACATTTTAAATGAACAAAAGCTTTTCACGGAAATTAAATATCAGTGAAGCGTTTAGTGCACCTGGTATTTGGTGACATTGCAGTTCTTTACTTTTGGTTATTTTATATTAGTCTCAGCCTAAAAATTGAGGTCGATTAGGACACTGTAGACTACATCTTAAATTCAATAATTTTGCCAGTTTATTTTTTTGGGAGTGTCCGCAAGATATTATGTTCGCTTTTTTAAATGCTGTACCTACATCTGAGTGTAATATTTGAGTACGTAAATACTCAAATGTTATATCGGCAGAAGTGATCAAATAATTGACGTTTACTGCAAGTTACGTTGTTTACGTAATAAACGTCTTCAGTGTACTTTAGGTTGGTCCTTTGATATAAATATTTTTTTTGTAACTCTACTAACAACTAAACAGACCAGCCAAGTGATGGTCAATGGGTAACGTCGTCCATAGGAATAGCTACATTACTGATGCTATGCAGGTCTTGAAGTTTTACGATATTTCTTTACGATATTTTGCTCTTGGTACATATACCTACGCAAATAATTTGAATAGGACGATAATTAAATTTCACGTACGCAACAACCATAATGAAACCATTACCATCTCCCTGTTTATTACCTACTCCTTATTAATTTGTCGTTTTACTTTACCAGACCCATGAAGATTACGATAGGCGTGGTCACGGTGAGTTCTCTGGTGGTTGGTTTCAACATAATTCTACGAATGGAACGTCTGATTGGAATATTTCAATAAATTATGCGCAAAAGAAAATTATATAATAAATTATTTTTATTGTGTAATTTAATATACATTTGAATTTTTTTTTCTTAATAAAATATAACTACTTAAATTGAGAGTAAGATTTGTTATGCTGATTTTGTACAAATCTTTATTTTTTTTTATTAAATAATTTATAATAGAGATGTATTCATTTGAAGTTATTGGTAAGTAAATAAAGTTTTGGATTTATTTGTTACGTTTGAATTGTCGTTGTCCGGGTGTGACTACGGCTGACCGGAACGGCTTCGTTCTGAACATTGTTTTCTGAAATGGTTTAAGATACGATTACGACCCGTGCAAGCTACTGAGCCGACAACTACGTGCGGGGAAGATCGGATTGAAACATTTCATAGTCGAGGAGGCATGGTGGAGGCTGTACACTGACATTTGAACATCGGACGCCGAGAGAGGCGCGTGCGATACGTGATCCGATCTACGTCATCGTGATATACGCGAGTAACTGAAAGACTGTGTTTTTAAAAACAATTAAAATAGATGTTGCCATTAGTGTAGTGTACGTAAATGACAGTATTAGAACTAAGAAAGTGTCTGCCGCTAAGTGTTACGTTTTGTGCAAAATGATGCTAAATATAAGGTAAGAGGAATTATTTGTTTTGAGAGAAATAGAAATATTATTTTCGGAATTTTTTATTTTTGTATCGTGTAGGTTTTATTTATTGACAAGTGTGTAAAAACAATGCGGTACGTTTTGAGAGTTTTAGTAACTTTTTCTTCTTCACGGTGAAAACACTATTAGGTATTAAAAAGTGAGGAAAAAGACACTAGATATATACAAATTTATTTTGCTTGTATGGATATACCATATTAGAGTACTTTGCGGTTATTCAAAGACGAATAGTATCCCTATTCAGAAACTAGCAACAAATAATCTTCATAACTTTGTATAAAAAATATATAGGAAATTCAATATAATTCCAAAATAACACATTCATAACGTCACACTAATCTTAGAGTATCTACTCTACGTTGCGGATACCATGGACAAATATCTCGCTGGAATCAAACCCAGGACCCTTCGGCGGCCCGGCGTAGTGACCATTGTGCATAAGGTCATCGGTCGGTCGTAAAAAAAGGACAAATTAAAGAGTTTATTTAAAGTAAGTAACACTCGAAACGAATATTTATCTAATTTTCACCGAATGCAAAAAAAGGAGGAGTTTCGCAATTTGTCTGTAACTCTTATGTGTATTAGTTAATAGCACTTTACTGGCTATACCGATTTGGATGATTCTTTTTTATTCGAAAACTGGTGCTTGTCATGTGGTCCCACATACACTAGCGCGACATCTGACGAGTAGTTTTCGAGTTATCCTTAATATGGTCCTTTCCTTGATGTGTATAACACCGGAATGGGAATATTTATTAAGCCTGTCTTTTTCATATATCCATTAACAAAGCGATTATTTTAAATAATCATTCAATTGAAAGGAATTACAAAGATTACTTATTTAAGTAGTGCACAACTAATTAATTAAAATACTGTTTTAGTAAGTTCGCGGGTAAACTCAGCTCAGCTCAACGACTTTGGGTAATTGTAAAGTGATTGACGTAGTTAAGCTATTAAAGTGAGGTCACGACTTGAATAAGTTACCGGTAAAGGCAAATTCCCATAAACGTCTTTATATTGGGACACGTTAGGTAATCTAAGGCTGGGTGGTTCAATAATTTTTTTGTTATTAATGTACGAGTATATGTACCTTTGCTATTTTCGACATCGATGGACGTTGCGCACCATTTCTTGTTGCATAGTCGGTCTGTTAGCCTATTGGCTATTCACATAATAAAACTACATTGACACCTTTTTTTTATTTCGTATAAGTTAAGGATTGACATCAACCCCACATGATGGTAAGTGGTGATCTAAGTGGCCATCTAAGATGGAGGATGCATTAACTTAGCAAAAGCATATTCACTCTCCTCTTAAAGACTTCTACGTTTGAATTCTTCGCGAAATACTTACGTAATAGGACCCCAGAACTATTAAATTATGACGACGAATAATATTATGACGACGTTAGAATGTCTGGCCGCTTTCCTTCTAATTCTTTAAGATTATCAATGCTCTATTTTTTTAATAAGGCCAATATATGTGAATATCACCAAAAATGTAAGTCAATTGTAGTTCAGGGGTAGGTACCACTTATCCTCAAACACCCTAGACATGCGTAGCACCTCCCTCCCATAAAGGCAACATACAGTTGGAATGAATAAAAGTATGTATTACCAAAAGTATATTAAAACGGAGCATCAACAGGGTAAGT
>DWJN01001824.1:0-16774 GCA_018248895.1 Carystus phorcus | reverse complement strand
ATGAAACCTAGTAAAGTCACCGCTGCCATATTTCATGTACATAGTCAAAGAAGAGGCGAACGTTATTATTTTTGCTTTTATCTGTATCAGGTCCCGGCTGTCGCCATGGCGACGAGCTCACCCGGGCGTCGCTCGGAGGCCAACGCGCACCAACTCATGTCTCTCACCCACACGCGCGCAGCCTCACCTGCCCGTTACGACCGACCCACACCGACATTACACGCCTGTATGCACTTACAAGTCTCTTGCATCACGCAGCATCCCACATCGAACCCTATTACCACGTCGAACGATCACTTTTCTATTGGCTTCAGAGTCATACAAAGGCACACAGCGCGAACTGCGGCCCGGGCATCGGGTCGGGATATGCTCGTTAAACACGGCTGCATCCGACTGTAAAGTAACTGCAACGGAAGTGAACTAGTCACCTTAGAGATTGCTCGGTGCCTCGGCTACGGAATTTCAGTCGGCTTTAGCATTTACCTTCACCGGTTTTGACAGAGTTTCGATGCTATCAGATGTGAAAATTCCTTTTGAATGGCTTCACGTCTCGACGCGTTTCGTGTTGCGAGTGTACGACGAATTATGCAGGTTCGTAGTTCCCTTTCTTTAGTTTGCTCTATATAGGTATTTATTGTGAAATGTTAAGATGATCGTTTCCAAACATTGGCACCGCTCCAGCTCACTTTTACGAGTACTTAAGTCCACGCGCGATCGTTGAAACACATGCAGGTTAAATCTAACCTTTATCTTCTAGACACAGGGTTGATTGTTGTTCATTTTCGACAAATTGTGTGTCAGTATTTCACCCACGAAGCCAGGACATCTCACAATGATTACCATATTTTATGTTGCCTTATATGAATGTAACCTTTACTTATTTCTCATAGCTTATGTTTTAACATGTTTTAATTTAGCACGACAAGTTTTCAATTCTATTTAATAAGATATCGGTATGGCATATTGAAAATAAAAATATTATTTGTCTTTATTTAAGGCTTTTTCCGTTTTTGACTCTCAGCGAAGACTTGATTGGTTGGTAAAAAAAAGAAAAACATAACGGTTGTTCCAATCAAAGTTTTCCTATATTTTATATACCATTAAACTAAAAACTTTGAACAGAAATTCTAGCAAATTGTTTGTATCGTTTTAATATTTTGATTTATTTATTACATTGTAATGTTTAAAGTTTTTCGAATATATGTTTAACTTCGAATATTAAAACTGTTTATACTATAATTATATACACAACTGTTTATAATATTTTATTATTAAATACGAAGGAAACTTCCGTCAATTTCACCTAATGTTGATATTTTGGTGTTATAGTCTTTATTATGCTAATAGTTTGATGTTACTGAGGAACAATTCAAGAAGATTGAACTTTACACACATATTTATAATTTTCTTTGCCGAAAGTATTGTGCCTGAATTTCATAATAAACTTGGCTCTTAACTTGTCTTTGTCGGAATATTCTATTCTTTCTGCTGCAGTTCAACACAAGCTTAAAAAAGCTTTTAAATTTTTAGTTTTTATATTCTTAGCCCAAGGCACGGTCTAATCATACTTCAAGATCTTACATCCTATTCTCGCTCTTTACTTTTTATCTGTAAAATCCTTGTCTTTTTTAGGTCGCCTGCAGTATTCCGTATAAGTATATTCTGCGTTCCTATTTTATATAAAAATTAAATGTGTGAAACGATTGTTCGAATTTTTGGCGTAACAACGTCTTACAATTCGATTCGAAAAAACATGACTCATGCGGCGTTACCTCGCTCTGAGGCGTTCATTTAAGGCCAGAAGTGCATGTACATTTAAAAAAAAATTGACATTATTGTATTTACGCGTACAAATAAATGTAACTTGATCAATTCCAATGTGATTTTCATTTACCTCCTTCTCTATATCCATACAAAATATCTATCAAACAAATAAAATTAAAATGTTCTTTTGAAAAATGCAACCATTCTATCAGTATTTTCTTATGACGTTGTCACGTTCAACTATCGTCAGTAAACCGACTTTACAGACAACCAATTTTTTTTGTTTTATTACACCATCTTTTTTTTCTCTTTCCACTTTCCTGAGATGGTTTCCTGAAAGATATCTATTTTTAATGGTAAGTCTGCCTTTGTCTTAGTGATATTTTATACCCTTACTTAATTGTTATACAAAAACACTTATCTAAATGACATTATATTGAATTTAGTGCACGTGTATTTTATTGATTATCGTAAAAGCTTGTATAATATTAGGTGATTACTATAGCTGAACATGCTAAGTCTTTTAAAGTTAATTAAAGAAAGAAGCTGATACGGAGTCAGGCGGGTAGAAATTCTCCTCTCCTATAAGAGGAACCTTATGCCTCACTTTTGTTTAGTACGAGCAGAAGGCGTTGACTTATCCTTACGTCCTCTAGGACCTTTAGATCAACATATTAATGTTCACAGTAAAACAAGTAGTTTCAAATTGTGCGCAAAGTAAACTTGAAAGGTAATAAAATTAACAATGAGCGCAACGGAGCGCGAAAACGCCCGTAAGGGACCATAAACAAGTCGTTATGGTAAAGTTCACTTCATTTTAATTATCCAAGCTACGAGTAGATGCATTTTCACAACTTTTAAAGATGTAGCTCGGTGTATTATAAGAGTTTCTGTTATTAAAATTTCTAATATTCGAGATAATCGTTTGTTTTTAAGTATACCAAAATTGACTTCGAATTGTAACGACTTTTGGTTGATAAAATCGTGTTTTGAAGACAGTGCTATATCAACTGGTGGTCCAACGAACTGCCTTAATCTCATCTTGTCATTTACATTATACAACTAAATCAGATTTATATGAAAATCTATGTTTAGTTTATTGGAGTACAAAAGACAGGACAACCAAAACCTGAAACCGTTAAGTACATATAGTGAATATGTTAAAACGCGCTACGCTTTGCTACGAAAGAACTTTAGGTAAGTTTTTGATGATTTTTTTAATTTGTGTTTAAATGGATTTAAAAATGGTTAAGATTCACAATTCGATTAAATAGAAATGAAATGTTTTTATATAATATGTATAGTAGGTCCTACATAAGCCCGGACAGCTAGTTAAAATATAAAGTTAAGCAATATTAGGCGGCTTATATGCCAAGGACAGTTGCTTACCATAATTGCTATCCTCGATACCTATGCGATCCCATCATATCTTTTAAAGAACCAATAATGGAAAAAACAGTCTTTAAATACCACCTACGTAATGTTCTACAATACTCGATCGGATAATGTAATGGCTTGATTAGAAGTTATTAGAGTAAAAGTTAGTTACCGATCTTAGAATTAGACTAAAGCTGTATTAATAAAAATAATAAGAATTCTCACTCTTTATTTGTAGATATCGGTCTGAAGCAAGGAACTAAGAGAAGAGGTCAGTAGTGAGAGAAGAGATCAGTGTGATAAACGTGTAATTATAATTTAGGTTTTTATTATTATACTTTCATATTTTAGTAATGTTATATGTATAGTAATCAGTTGTTTGACATTGTGCAACATTTGTAAATGGTAAAATTAGTAAAATGAGAATGGTTAGGAAAGTATTCGTATGCTTGTGAACAAAACATACATATAATTTGGTCTAATAAAATCTCAAATTGGTTATAATATTATTATTCCTACCTTAACCTAACCTGACTTTTGCTGTATAAATAATTTAACAGCTTATCTGTTTTACTAACAAAATTTAATGACTACAAATTAAACAATTACTTCTCGTAAAGAATTTAAATTTGTAGATAATTTTAACGATTTGGCCTGTATTTTTTTTATTTTACATATCAATAACTAGTATATTTAATTTGAAGAAACAGACATCACTTAAATCAGTCCGTTAATTTTTATTTATAATTGTTAACATTTGTGAAGTTTGCTAAAAATAATTAATGAACTTACTAGAGAGGTGGAGGTTAACTAAACATAAAACTTTCTTACAACATTGTTTCCAAGCATTGTGGCAAAATAATGTCGTAATATCGTGTAAGTAACTCTCCATATTAATCGCTATTAAGTGTCCTTACCTCTCCCGTCTCCCGCCGTCTTCGCTAATTTAAAATTCAAATACGGTATACGTTACACCGTATGTGAGAAAAGTACCAGCTATAATCTTGCATGCATTGAGGAGGTGAGGGGAGATAAGACACATGCAACGGACTGAGGAAAAGTTCTTACCGGCGACCCCTACGTACCGAAGCACATACTAATAAATAAAATGTCCTTTGATTCCTTTGTCTCATCAAGTTAAATTTGATCTACCCTTTGGGTATCGGAAAATAAAATAGCAAATTTAACAGCATTTGAAGCAACCTAATCAACAAGCAACAGGCAACCTTCCGTGTTTACATTCTAAATAGAACTCTAATTGGAGTATCCGATTAATGGCCGTTTCTTTTATTTATTGCTTTTCCTTTGTTACACTTAACTAGGTTGTCGTTAACTCCCCGAAGTAATGAAAAATCATTCTTACGATAAAGTATCTCGGTCGAGATTGGTGTCGCAAAATTTAAATTTTTAACATAACTCAGTAGGTATCTGTCTGGACACCCGAATTAAATAACGGGATCGACGACGGAGAGGTCGTAATGAAGAGCACTCAAAGACGAGTCGTTCGGGCGTGGGCCAGCGTTGCTGGGCTACCGCGCTGCCGGGCTACATCGACGAGATGCACCGAGCAACCCTTAATTGAATAGCCCGGCCGGAGCTAATCAGGGCTCAGCTGAGCGGTGCAGGCGAGCGAGAGGACAGCGGCGGGGCGCGGGGCGCGCGGGGGTGTGCCGCCGGAGCCACGCGGGCTGGCCGCGCCCCCTGCGCGCGCCGCTTCGCCCGGGCAGCTCATTCAAGTAGCGAGCGCGCCCCGTGCCAGCCGCCACCCTCAGGTATGTCCATTTTGCTTTTGGTGTTTGCACGTCGTGTACCGGCGCGCTCCGCGAGTGTCAGTCGTTCCGCGAGTGTTCCGCGCGCCGCCCTCGAGGTAGGTACGATGCGAGCGCCCCGCACCAACCGCCAAAGTTCTCCGTTCACATTAATCGTGCCGCCGCTAACTCACCCCGAACCGAACTTTAAGTTTTCGTGCTGCGCGTAGTTCAACAGTGAAATAAGTCTTGGTGACGATCGACGTTATTTTAAATGCGTTTATCACTTTTCTTTTGCAAACTTACAATTTACTATTTATTACATTGTGTTATGTGATCGTTTAAATTATTTAACAATGCTCACTTGGTATCCTAATAAAATAAAATATCATCACAAATTATAAACTTTTTCAACTACAAATAGGGTTCGATAAAAATGCACACGCGCTTTTGTACTGCATGTTTGCTTTCTTTGTTGTTTAAATGTTAATTTCGAAAACCGATGCAAGATCTGCTAAGCCAACCGGACTTGAAAATATTAAAGGTAAGTTTCCTGAAACTTTCTTTACAGCTTCTCATGTTGTACAGTTAGCATATTGTGATATCTGGAAAATAGGAATCGAATCATATAGGCGTATTATTTAACATCTAGAACGTTCTAGAGCTAGAGAAACGGATATGAATATCGAGCTTTGCATATCCTGCGTCAGATCGTATTCAATTCAATTCAATGTATTTGTATAAGCATATAGGGGTATGCAGTAGGGGTGTATAGTGTGAGCGTATAAAGACGTCTGAAAAGCGTAGGATTTGGAGAGGCGGAGTGGCGAAGGCGCGACGAGCGACTTTCACTGGCGCCGCCACTTCACCTTGTCTGCTGGCGAGCTGCCAGCCGCCCACCGCCATGCCTCTAACCGTACACTGATAATACCAAAGACAACTGATTCATGCGTCTGCATATAAGACAAACAATTATACATTCAAACCAAAAAAATATTATTAAAAATGTTTGTAACACCTTCGATGATTACTTGAAATTATTTAAATGTGGAACCGTACATAAATACGTTACTGTAATGTCGTTTCGAATACAACACAACAATACAATAACAATTACTTAGTTTTTATTCTGCAAAAACGGTTAGTATTACGAAACTTACTTACCAAGCTAAACTTTAAAAATAACATTCTATTGAAATTTTACGAAAACATGAAGCATATTATTCGCTATCTTGCGTGTAAGTGAGAGGTAGTATTAGATTTCGTCTAGTGTTCTCTGTCTATGGTTGTTATGAATTTTGTGTTAAGTTGTATGTCGTATGTTTCATCTATGTTGCATGTGTGTTGTATCGGTGTCGCTCTGTGTTAGTTTAGTTTAGTAATATGTTATACTATATCCTATTTACCACTTTTAAAACTAGGCTAAACCCCCGGAAAAAACTCTTTTAACATTAGTTTACATAATTGTTTCATTATATAAATTTAAAACAATACGCCTTACATAGTATAGACTATTGAATACTACATGTTCGTAATACTTTTTAACTATACGTTTAACATATGTAAAAAATATTCTTAAATTATTTTTTGTATAATATAATATCAATAGCGCTAAATTATGGAGTCGGTTATGACATTTTTCTACGTCAAAGTAAGATAAATAAGAAATCCGTGCTGACTTCTTACTTTTTTTGGGAGGCTTCCATATGTAACGTCTGCTACGTCGTAGCTCTGAAATTAGGTGGAATCAAAATCCAAAGACACGACTTCATACCTCATTCTGTGTAAAGTAACCCGAGTAATCGATGGTTATGGCAAAGAGAACTATAAAATGAAAATGTTGATGAGATCACGCTTTAGTTCGTAGCGCGTAGCGTCCGCTACGACCCGCCGCACGTAGCTGGTTACGTCATTCTGAGACTTTCGGACACGATCGAGTTCGAGATATTCATCTCTCACGATACGGAGAATGTTTACACACCGAAACGAATCCCTATTAAGATATTACGCAAGGATGCAAATGCTATTGAATTAATTGATGGTTTTCAATCTTAGGAAGCCTATGGCGTAGATTCAATACTAAAATTGTATTAAGACTGTCGGATGTAACTAAAGTTATATGTTTTAACGTAAGATTAAAATAACTAACTCAAAACAAGAGGATAAAAGCAAAAATTTTAAGCCATGTTACAATAACAGTTCATCGACTTTACAGTGATGATAATTAAATATAGGATGTTCCTTGAGCCTTAACTAACCTCCCCCACTTCTGGTGGCTTCTGATAGAGACATTAAAAATTCCAGGTTTTTTAAGATCGCTGTGCTATATACTATTTAGTTTTATTTGATAGTACTCGTGAATAGTGTATCAATCAATTCAATATTAGTTTTTAAATACAGTTAAAAATAATGAAATCAATAAGTTAACATAAATAGTGTACGATACGAGAAAAGTAAATGAACTGTGACTCAAAATTATGTAACCATCAATTTTTTCGTAATGATTTATAGTAAAAACATAAAAACAAAATGGAACAATTTAAAGAACACTTAATTTTGAATAAAATCTCGTTTATATTCGCCTTCATGTCAATGTTAATCAGAAATTTCATAATTGGTTAGAGGCAGGAATTGGACGACTTAAGGTCAATACTCGGATGTCATTACTATTTAAAGTATACAACACGGCTGTTGTAGGTATTGAACATAAAAAAATAATATAATATGGAGATAAAAAATGAAAGTAACGCTGCTTCATTTATTAATATATAATAACGTTTTATTTATCAATAAAAACAGATACAATAAAACACAATTTCAACGGAGTTATTAATAAGATCATTAACAAGACAATTATCCCGTATGCAATTATGCGATGCCGTATTCATCTTTTCTGGAATTCCAATTCTCGTTGACACATCAAGCTGTGATGTGATGGACAATGATGTTTTGTGATGACGTTAGTAGAGTTATGTTAGACCCCATTACATAGTTTCTCCTCCCACCAATAACAAATATAGTACATTTCTCCGTTCGTTCTGGGTAGTATCCTAATTTATGGAAAAAAGCTTTAGTGCGTCATCTTGCCAAAATACTGAACCTAATTCATTCCACTGTAACAATAAGTTACTGTGTATATTTTAGTTAAATTTTTGTCCCAATTACAATACGTTTACTACTTTGATAAAAGTCACGAATGATATAAGGGGATTATCGGTTTCTAAAAGGCTTATTAATATATTGTATTATCAATATATTGTAATAACAGTCATTTTAACTTAGAAGCCCTGTCAAATCAAATCGAGTTTCTGAAACGTTCAATACACTCTAATAATATTAATTACAAATTAGTAAATTAGAATACAAAATCGGATTTGACAAATGATTCGAGAGTAAAATTTGACAGCTCTATTTAACTGTTCAATTATTGAAATCAAAGGACACAATTGACGTTTGATGATATATTTTGAAGTTTATTAGTTAATTTTTTTTTGATTTTTTGAAAAAAAAAATACTTTCAACACAGTTGACCACAGTTAATTATTTCCACAGTATAATAATAATCTTCGCGATGTCAGCAGGACGTCACGAGAAATTATGCTCGGATTGGGCTAACCTTGAAACTGGTATATACATATATGGTTATATTTTCATTGTTTAACAATTTCATCACTACTTCAATGGAATGTTTGTATAGTGGAAACAACTTTGTAGACTCTTCATACATAGGTTGAAAAACTTCTAATCTAAGCTAATTCACGCCCGTATAATCTGCATTTTACTGATGAGTATTATTTTGATCTTTCTGAAGAGCATATCTAAAGGAGCTTTTTTAGTACGTCTTTATACTTATGAGAGATGATGTCATTCCTCTCCAATAAAGCTGTTTATATTCCACTGCACATTTACTGCTGATAATAACCTACACGTTTGGATTAGACCCCCGACCAGCGGTCATACGAAATGCAACTCCATTAGCAATTCCTTCATGGCACATTATTAAATGTTAACCACCAAAGTTCACTCTACTGATATGTTTGGTAATGTGTATGTATGTATACATTGTAGTATGTTGACACATACATATGTATGTATGTGAAATGTTAATAACATTAGTAGTTTCTGGTATACAAATCAGATGTAGAATCAGTGTCTGTATGTTTCTAAATATTAAAAAAAAATACCTAAAATAAAAAATACCAAATATCTATTATCAAAACTGTTGAAGTGCTTGTGTGGTTTTTAAATAATAAAAAATAGCGTGGTAAAATTATTTTTGGTTTGGGTTGCTAATGCTGATGGCGGTGACTGATAGCTGATCCACATTTTTGTGGGCTATTCACATAAAAAAACACTTTTATTTATTTAATTTTTATTGCATTCACCTTATAACAGGAGATAAAAAAAACTTAAAGGATAATGCTATTTTCTGCCATCTAATCCAATGTGACGGTGATAAATGCGATGTTTTAAAACTAAACGGACTCCAGATAAATCTACTTATCTGACTTTAATTAATTGATAATACCAAAAGGAATTTACGTGCAGGTAAATATTAAAGTTAGATAGAAAGTAGTGTTAAAACTTCTATTGTATTTTATTTATTTAAAGCTGAATGTTGCTCCTTGTTTATTTTTAATTTTTTTTAAGCTTTTAGCACAGTATTCCGAACTTTGATAGTTAAAACATTATATCCTAAAGTATATTTGAAATTCCCTAGTAAATTACGAAATTAAACAAAGGCTTAACCATACGAAATAACTTGCGAAATAGTGTAGTTTCAAAGGGGCTATGTTTTTAACAGCATGAATACATTTTACGACAAGAGCGATACAGCTGATTGTAGAATATTATCGCATCGATTGCAGATAGCATACACGAGGGGACGAGGCCCCTATTGTATACATTATCACTATAACATATAATAATAAATTATATTAATTAACATTAGTATCTTTAATAGAATTGTTCTGGTCGTGTGTGTCATTGAATTCTTCGTAAACGACTGGACTGATTTTGATATCTTATGTGTGTTTAAGTGAATTCCACCACGAGATTTACAATTTGATTTGATAGGATTTTTTAAATTTATTCTATTATCTTTGTTGTGGGAGACTCAGATTCAACACATACATTTATTATAAGAAGACGTATATTTTCCAGAATAAAGTATACGTTTTATTTTTTAGTTATATACGAGCATACCAGTCGTATAAATTACTAAACTAATTATTTAGTATTCTTATCGTACCAAGCTACGTTATACTGATTTGGCTAAATTAGCAATGTATTTTAATAAATGATTTTTGTTCATGCAGCAGAATCTACTAAATATAACACTTATGACTGACTGATGGATAACATATAGCTTGAACCAGTCGACGTAGGAGCATTAAACATTGATTAGGGGTTCCTCATATAGGGTAGGGGAGTTTTGAGCATTTTTAAATATTCATGCCTCAACGGGGTAAAGTAGTGGTTGCAAGTTGGTAAAAGTAGAAAAATCAATTTTGTCCGATATATTTAACCCTTCATTTTTGTCGTGGCTAAGGAGCCATTATTATCTTTCGTTCTTGTTTTAATTAGGTTTAAGCTAAAAGCATTAACAACTATGGGACTACAGTTCCACCTGATGGTAAGCGATGACGTACTCTTAGGTGGTAAAGCATATTAACTCTCTCCTTTCTTGACCAACAATAAATTGGTGATATCTTTTGTGTTGCCGGTGTCCATGGGGGCCGTGAATACTTATTATCACGTGACTCGTAAGCACGTTTATCGACTATATACATAAACAAGATTCCACCCGAACAAACATTCATACATACATACACTGCATGTTAAATAAAAGCTTTTAAAAACGGAAATATTTCCGCCATTTAAGGCGTCGATTCGTTTACTAATAAGTTTACATATAGCTAGCAGATTTCAATATAGGTTTTGTTTTATCGTCCGACCAATAAATTATATAAATACGGACATAATCAGTCAAAAATAATATTCTGAAGTCCACGGTGACTGTACGAGTAGGTACTACAGATAATACGTATAAAAATAACTTTTAAATAGTTATATGTCTTCATATAAATCGACTGACAGACAGACTTGTTAACTATGGTCATCATTGTCCATTACCGTTAATAATACGAAAGGTGTCGCCGATTAATTAGGTACAAACAAAAAAGGAATAGGTATTATTACATTGAGACAGAAACGTAAAAAAATCTTATCGCCACAAATGAGTACTGTCGGAATTAAACCAGGTAGTACAACCCTAGTGACCTTTGATTAAACTGGATGCACCACGAACAGGGGAGGTTGGCTTAGACATAAAATAGGATAGTTGCCCTTCATAATTATGAACATACAATACCACATAGCAAATGAATAAAAGAATAGTTGTTAACTCTATGTATGATGTTATAGCCGTTACATTTTTTGGTTAAAGTTTTAGGTTTTATAGGATTTTGCTTTGTAGAATTCTGCAAAAAATATCGTGCTCGTATGATTATAAATATATTATAATAATACATAGAATTATTAATTCATATGATTAATGATTTTATCTTTCCGTGATAGATAACAATCTTATATACATATACTATCTATAGCTTATGTGTGTTGGAAAAACATCTTGATACTTTCTTGCCGCGTTTTCTTCCAAGACCACTGATCGTAGGGCTTTCTATAACGTTGGCGTAGTTTGACTTTCGAACTGTTTGTAAAAGTAATATTCGTGTAAAATGATTTGGTTTGATTTTCTCAGCCGCCAAAAGGCTCGTTATGTTCCATAGGCTTAAGAACCAGGACTTTCTTCATAAACGGGAACGCATCATCGATACCTTTGGTGTTTGGTCTATTGGTCATAGTGACCACTTACCACCAAATAGATCATGATATCGTTTGTTGATCATTTTTATCAAAATAGATGTTTTAGAAAAAACCTTTATTAAATTACTAAAATAAGCAAGGTTGAATATTTTGATCAAAACTCTATTTATATATAATAATTTTTAGTTTTAACATTTACTTTGACAACGAAGTTCGCAGTGTGTCCTTAGGGGTGCGCCCGCGCAGCCATATTGCGTGACATCGCCGCACGCGACATATGCGCGCGAGATATCAATTTGATCCGCGGCGCGCAGCTGCGTACAACGACCCCTGCGCCTAGACCATTCAACTTCACGCAAAAAAACGCACCCCATATTTTCGGTGATTAATCCAACTTGCTTTGTCTAGCTCTAAACCTTCACATTATTTGCACGCGCGGACTATCTGCATAAGTAGGAGTGCATAAAAATGCATCTATTGTACGCATTAGGGTCGAGACACGATAACCGCCGTTCGTAAATGAATACATTATTTGTGTGAATTACACATACCATTTAAATTGCAAATTAATCCCGATATTCCTGGTAGAACCAACCCTTTTTAGTATGAAGGTAAACTAGAATATGAACATAATTATAATGTATCAGTAATAAGTATAGTATTATGAAGTATACTGATGTTTTATAAAGCGCAACCGTAATGTTACCTTATCGCAATATACATATAACTCTGTCAATGTACCTACGGTTAAAATCTCTTGTTAGAATTCGGGACAAAGGCAAGATAAGTCACCTTTAAACTATCACTACTTAATTGTGTATTGATATAGTTCCTCATATGAATTAAGTTATTCTAAAAACAACTCAATTTAACGTCAAATAGCGTTTAGATTATGTAGATTAGATTATGGCTACAGAACTGTTTAACATTCTACCTCTAACTCTTAAGATAACCTGTGTATTGGATATTGATTATTAATTTTGTAAATTACTGTGAGTGATTCTGACTGTCAGCAAAAAGAGATAATAAGATTATTGAAACATTTTATATTTATAAACTTATTTTATTTTGAACAAATTTTTACGTACTTGTTTATTGTGAAAATGATTTCTTTAACCAACGGGACTTGGCTTTTGTCTCAAGAATTATCTCCTTTTTCATGTCCATGATGTACGTATTAGTTATGGTATTAATCATGTTTCACTCATAATACAAAATTATCATAGTGAAGTTTTAAACTAATAAATTTTTATTATTTCAATTTTAATTTGTATAGTTCTTGAATTGTCAAAGATCCATCAAATCAAGCCATTCTACCCTGTTTTACATGCACTTTCAGTCGCACTGTCTTAACTACGTCAAGATCCCTTGAACCTGAACGTTTCTACTGTCCAGTTGAATTAACCATACCTCCACCTTCCATCGATAACAAATATTAAAATGACCGACTTGACTCAAGACTCAAAATGAACAAATTTTTTAAATACATAAAATTGCCTCTGTACTAATTGATATCGTGTTAAGAATGTGACTTACATAATTTAGGCAACTTAAAGGGTTAAGCTTTGCTTCTAAAAACAAACTATTGTAGACATCTCACACTCGACGTCATTCGTATTACTTTGTTTCTCAAACTTTACAATGAAAAATTATAGTCCAAAATTCCCGTAATTGACCTCAATTAACGGGTCTCACGTAGCCGATATAATTAATAATACCGAACGGTATTCGGGGTGACAAAAAGTCTGTCGACGAACAATCGGTGAACAATCGACTACGAACAATGAGCGTGCGTGAATCAAACAATCGATCCATCGACGAGTCCATATATAATCGCGACAGCTGCGCGGGGTGTGGCTCGCATTGGAAATTGTGACAGGGCTCCTTCTCCCACGGTCCCTGCGAGCCCCCGGCCCTTTGTACTAGTACCCCGCGTCCAAAATTCGTAGTTATGAACACATTATCTAACGCATTAGACCAGTTTCACTAGTTTCTGACCGTAACCCCTTCAACTATCGTATTTAATAGTAATGAAAACTAGAAATGTAAATTCCATGAATTCATTATCATTAAGGCAGCTGCATAATGAAATTTGTTATTAAACATCACCAAGCTTATTACTGTAATTTATATTTGGTATAATTCATAGAACTTTTAGATATGATTTGTTAATTTTAATATGAATGATGACATATAAAAAAAGTCACACTTACTTAATCTATTAATAGACATCAGTTTTCAATATCATGTCACACAAACCCTATCACCAAAGTTGTCTAGACTTTTTTATGTTTCTAGTCTTTGTTCAGTATTTTTTAAGTTTTTTAATGTTTATTAAGTATGTAAGTTAATGCTTTACTACAGTCCGATCTGATAGGAAGCGGTGATGTAGTAGTAATTAACAATACACTTGCAAGAACCTTACCAATAAGTAGTACGTTTAATAAGTATACACAGAATCCGTAAAATTTCAGAATTAGAATTACATGTTGCTTATTAAATTTACACAAGTATTTTCTTAACTGAAGGCTCTTTCATTTCACGGAAGGAGATGTCATCGATAACAGGGATTGACTTATGTTAATCTTATTACGAGAATAAATACTGAACTCCTACTAACTAACCTAACCTAACCTAACCTTGACCTTTCATCTACTGAGTGCAACCATCTTCTTTAAATAATATTTGCACTGATAAAAGTCGTTAATATAATTGCCTCGTCGCTATAAGTTCGTAGTTTAAAACAAGATAATTTTTTATATAACTATAAATTAGTGCATTATGTCATGTGTCAACGGATTGCTTCACATTGACAATACAAATAAAAACAAGTAATGTGTTATACCTATTACCTTTATTATGGCTGTATGTGTATGAAATGAATGGTAGTGTGTGTAGGGTTATTTTTATTAATTTCATATGCTTCTACTGCATATTATATAAAAATATTAGCGTTCTGCACTTCTTCTACATATAAATTATAAGTGTACTAAATTTCATATTCCTCCGTCCGCGGAATTTTCGTAAAAAGCAGTCCAAAGTTTTTGCTTCACGTATTATATAGATATCCGACAAACAGGCAAGCCATATGACAATAATTGGTCATCATTGCTGATGGACACCAGTATACAGCTAGACATTACTGATGGATTCTTGGCCTATAAAGAAGAAAGAATTAAGAAAAAGACAGTTTTCATTAAACACCCATTATCTAGTATTAGGTATAGTAAAAAGATTTGCTTTTACCAAAAAAGACCAACTACATCTTGACACTGTCTGTTGAAGGAATCGATGTCGATGTCTAGCCTTGAATATCAACGTCATCTTGACACTATGTCCGTTAAAGAAGTCGATGTCCAGCCTTGAATCCATGACATTCTGTGCTCGTACGCTCTATTACCCAAGAAACGGGTCAATGGCGTAAGGCTAGGTCACTTCCCAGACCAGTAGGGCTTTGTATCTCGTATGAACTTCACAGAGCTGACCATAAATAAAACAGATTTAATAAATTTCATAAACAGATATCAAAATAATAATAAAAGAGTTGACGAGTTGAAGTTGAGTTGAAGTCAATAAAAGAGTTGAAGTTTGATGGTCGTGTAAAAAGTAGAATAAATGTGAAGTTCAACGGCCGTGAGGGTGTCACGCGGCCTCATGCACCCCCTTGCACCCCCGTGCACCCTCCGTCGATATTATTAGCATGCCGTAAAAAACCTATAAACAGAATTCGGGTCGCAAGTGTGCTAAGGTCGTGCCGGCTTTACGTAGTACGATACAGATCGTGCACTCGTTATGCCGCTCCGAGATATGCTGCTGAAACGAAGGTAATTTAACCCTATTTGTAGTGTATAAATTAACCGACACATTAATTTATACCTACATGGATCGCCTCGACATACAAATTTAAACATTTTAAATACATACAGGTACTCCCTTTTTATTTTATATCGTTATTTGGACTGGTATATCGTGAGTATCCGCTTGGATTTATCTTAACATTTTGTTTAGCGCTCACGATAATGTAAGTTAAAAAATCTAAATTAAAACATCACATACAATATGATATATGATAAAAGATTTATTTGCCTAAGCCTGTACCGAATCCGGGACTACCTGGTAAAGGATAGAATATTACTAGTGAATTACGCAACACAGATTCAATTTATATAAGTCATGTAGTATCTCTAACTAGTTTGTGTACTGTCATCTATATTTCTAGTATAAACTATCGTCAACTATCAAAAATATACGTCACGAAGAAGACGTTTGGGAAGAAATCATGAAGTATTTGTATTTCTTTTATGAAAAGGGTAGATAAGTAGATAAAGAATCTGCAACTGCCATAATATGAGTGTACCTGGTCCCACAGCTGTGCAAATGTATACCCCATTTCAATAAGTAAAATCCTAGATAGAGAATATTTTCATCATAATTTCCTTCTGCAAATGATCTAAAACTAAATCAACTAAAAGTTGGAAATTGATATAACTAATTTTAACTGTACCTTCAAAAGATTTCAGTAGATATAACGAATATTATTAATTCCATAAAAACCCTATAAGATACCTTAAAGAACACCCGTCAAATACCTTAACAATCTCAAACCATAACAACGAAAAAGACTTTATATATGAAAATATATAACATGAACCAGCTTCCAATTACATTTATTTATGTAAACTTTATTGACCATAAGTACGACTTTATTGACAATAAGACCAAAGTATTATAGTATAAATTACTGCATTATCTAATAGCTGTTTATTACATTCTCTACCAGCTAACCACTAGGTTAAACCGAAATACACGAAGCGCCAGAACAAAGATGATACATTTTCGTAGGTAAATATATCGATTACAAAGGTCGTGTAGTAGTCGCGAGGGCCAATGATCCATCGAGTGAAGGCGGCTCTCGTGACGTCGACGGAAGTAGCGAAGGGCTTCCCTCTCGACGAGCGACCCTTACTCAACGATACGTAATAGCCGCTTAATGTATAGGACACTATTACGGAGATGGATGGATTGTACCCTCTCTAAGACATTCAACGACGTAC
>DWJN01001823.1:0-16778 GCA_018248895.1 Carystus phorcus | reverse complement strand
CTTGTGGGTTGTTAAGGGTTACTGTAATTTGGCTTTTTGTACCTATTTTAAATAATAAAAGTGATGTCAAAACAGCCAGATATATATGTATTTGCTTTAAAATTAGGAATATTTTGATAAATTTTATAGATAATCGCTTATTGCACAAAAAATACCGATATATCAATATATCGATATTTTTAATCCACAATAATCGATATATTTGAAAAATATCGATACGATATATATCGATATTTTTTTCACATTTGCTCATCCCTATTTGGAGAAGGCGGTTTTGCTTTGTCCATTGACAAATAAATTCATGCCTGCATAATGAAAGGAACTACTAAAAGGAAGAAATAAAAAACTTCGAACAGAAAAGTAAAACCGCCCTCAAAAACAATATAATAATTGAATGAATATAGACAAATCTAAAAATCAAAACTTAATCATATATTATCGCCTTTATGCACCACCACCACATTATATTATTATCCTCGACCCTGCTATTTGAATTTTGGCTGTCCATGTTTTCGCAGCCTTTGTGACAATATGTAACAATCCAAGTCTTCTTTAAATTTACCTAAACTACCTGACCTATCAGACTTTGTTTTCTAAAAAATAAAATGTTATAAGTTATAATTACCTGTACCGTTAAGAGATATATTTCCTACAAACGATATTTAGCCAAAACAAAGAGAGGCGCCATCTCTTACATGCTTACCTAAAATGATGGCGTATTGTGACATTTAACCTGAATTACATCACCATCTGTTAGAAATTTATCGAACTAATGAATAAATACAAAGCCTTGTCGTATGAAAATATTTATTATTTAATAAAAATAACATGATTTGTTTAAGACTATCGTACCTTTTAAGTCGGACGAATCTAAATACAGTCAGCAAATTTCATTATGATTGGTTTGGTAGTTGTCGAATGTGTATTACGTACGAGTTGATAGCCCTAGGCCGTAGCTGTAAGTGTAGTGTTGACTGTTGAGGGTAAAGACCAATATGAGTAATAGTATTGTGTGGTGAAGACGATCTTAGCTGCAGGACTAGGTTAAACAGAAGTCGCATTTCTAAATGAACACTGAATATATTGATTCTCGTACCACCAATAAGGAGTGGTGAAGAGTCCACCTCAGGATTATGTTACGAATTATTCAGAAATATAGATACAATACATGAAAGTTCACAAAATATACACTGTTCTATTTTAATAATGGGTTTATGTATATCAAAATCTCTCATAACCTCTACCTCTGATTAGTGGTTTATTTTTAATCGAGTTCAAAAAAAGTAGGAGGTTCTCAATTCAACTGTAGTGTTTTAGCCAAAAGGAAGCATCTTTATTCATTGAAATTCAAAAAAGGAAATATATGCAAGTACATCATAATCTTTTAAACCGCAATAAGGCATAGATAGACGTAAACTGATTACAAAAACTGGTAATAAAATTATTGCGTCCATGCCATCCACAACGCAGGGAATCCTACCAAGGGATTTGATTTAGTGTGATTTTATTAATTATTATAGATAATTTGTAGTAGAAGTAACTTTTTACCCACTATATTACTATCACAACATTAGGACCAATTAGGCTGTAAAAACTTAAAAGATTTTTAATTTTCGCCATATCAGAGCGCTCTAGAATTTAAACACCAATCCCTTGCGCACAGGGTGTCGTAAAAGGCGACATAAAGATTTCCACAACATTAAGTCACTAATATTATTATTGGTAGTATTATCCTTTCGTGTTAAATGAATACTATGGAAGGTATCAGAGATTTTAAATTATGTGCAAAAAAAAAATCGTTAATCGACCGCGAGACTTACCGCGCTGGAAGAATACAAAAGTTTGGTCATATTAATCTAAACACTGCTAGATTCCTTTTCAAAACTTTTTCAGTAAAATGCAACATGATCTTTGAGTAATATGGTGATATATTTTGTTTTGAATAAAATTAGGGATCTCTACGATAATTAGAAAAATAACACAAGACATAAAAAAATTGCCTACCAATTGTAGTTGCTCACTTAAATACATATTATATTATACTAAAGTTTTAAAACATATCGATATCATTTCCAATTTCAACTATTGCTAACACATGACATCATGACTATTTTTTATGTTTATAAAGTTAATAGAAACTTCGGTAAAAACTAGACCACGTTGTTGTATTATTATTCCTTAAATTCAAGACGAGTTTTTGTATGTGTAAATTAATTAAGCTTCTTAAATTATTTAAATCAGACATCTCGTTAAAAATATATTATTATAATGAATTTAAAAATGTTAATCATACACAAGAACTGTTGGGCTCATTATCGAAGAGCGTAATCTACTGATGCTATTAAAATAAACACTAAAATTTGGGCAATAGGCAAAACTTTTCTCTTATTCTAATCTAAGAGAGTTAAATAGTTATATGCGTTGTGTGATCTTAATATATAAAAGACAACTTCCGCATCAAATTAAAGTAATTCTTATGCACAGGCGAACCTGTGGGCAAAAACTAAGTTAAAAAAGCTATAAATAACTAAAAAATCTCCGAAAAATTTCAAATACTTCATGAAAATTATATAAAATGCTGGGTGCCAGATTAATTGTGTCCTTCAAGTCGAATAGTAAGAAGTGACAAAGTAGTGTATCATTTAGAAATTAATAGATTCTACACAAAATGAAGAATGTAAATATTTCTGAATGTATTTTTTTAAACTAAAGCATACCGATCGTACGATAATGTACATACAAATATTCAACTTGTGTGAATCACTAATTTTTTACCTACTCTAGTCTGCAACCCAAATAACACAAAAAATTTCTACCTGCTCGCTTAAGAACCTCACATTTGGGCACAATACGGATAGTAAACGGCTGATCTACAGCGATTATCCTGCTTCCGAGAGACCGTCTCAGTGAAAAATGTCCACAGACGGCGGGAGTCGCGTCGATCAATATTTTGCAGAGGGGTACACGGAAGTTAGCACCTTAATTCGATACCGCTCAAATTTGAAACGCGGCATTCATGTGTCTGTGATTGCGAACTCTGCACCCCACGATCGCTTGTATTCTTCAAAAAAATATGTTTACCGAGTGAGAGCCCGTATCGTAAAGTACCGTGATTCATTTGGGTGAGCTCCCAGAAGGGGAGTTTGTCCATTTTTATATTTACATCGTGTCCCTCGCGGCATGCGCGGCGCCTCTTTGCCAGTCTCGCTACTACAGTTTCACGCACGAACACCAGTGCAATGAAAGTGATGTAAATATTACTCATACCATAATATTTACACTTGAATTGTTGTTTTCAAGTTCGAAAAATAGTGTGTCAGTGATAAAGTTGTTGTTTTTTACTAAATTATGTGGTGTTTATGTGAAAACACGAACAAAAAGTGAATTGTTTAGTTTCGATCGGACGAAGTGTGTTCGAAGACATGCCACCCGTGCCTATTCAATGTATTTCAGGAAGCGTTTCAGCAAGGAACTTTTTGTTCTCATAACTCACGCCAGAGGTCAGTATTAAATTAAACATAGCGTTAAATTAATAGTTTAAGAACGTTAACATATATAAAAAATCTCGATAGAGTATAGATGCTTGTAGCTATTTAGGGTTCAAGCACCGATGCTCTTCCCTTTTGCATCCCTTCTCCGCCCTTTACGCATGATCGACCGGTCGAGTTTAGGGGTTCAGTGTAAGTAGGGTGCGGGTACTATACGCATATAAAACGATGTACCTATAGGTGCCTATTATGTTCATTGTTTCGTTTTAAAGTTTTGAACGTTCATTTCTAACTTTTTACTTACACTACACTACTATTTGTATGAATATATTCAGTCACGTTAATGTTTTTATATTGTTTATTATTTCTTTGTTCTCTAGTTTTTTTGTACCTATGATAAAATAAAGTATGTTTACTTGGAAATTTCTACAAAACTGAACTACCACATGCAGCGCGGAGGTTTAACATCATAAATATTAAATTTTATACTCCACATGTTAATCGACTATGACTTTATATTCAGATGTGGGCTATTTAGGCCACAAGATGTAACTTTATACCTCAAGCCTAACTAATAACTAACTAATAGTTTATTACAGTCATATAGTAAACGAACGCGTAAAATTTTGAGCTTGCGGATTTTGTTTACGATATGGACTTGTTACGAGAGATATCAACGGAGACTACGAATTACTTAATTATCTTAGACAAAATGAGGGTTTAACCCAAACGTCCGCCTAAATTACATGCGTAGTCGGTTGGGGATTCAGAGAATTAATTTAAAAAGATTTAGTGGTACACTGGAATATGCGATATGGAAGATATCACTTAACAGTACTTTAGGTTACATTATATAAGATAATAGGGTCGTAACTCTATAAGAGAAAATATTTTCCTAAGCTAAAATAATATATTACTAGGACCCGATCTGCGGTCGAAATTTGATTATCAAAGGTCTATTTCGTCTAACTGTATTGAATGTTTAATTTTGATTCATAAATGTATTTGTATATACACTATATATGTATATTGTATTTCTTCCTCCTGTAAACTTTATAACTATGCTATATTTCATACATTTTAGGTACATGTATTACTTGAATCTTTTTAATTTTGTTATTGTTGATTTAGTATGAGTACACAACTGAAATCAATTATTATATGAGTAATCTGCGGTCTGAGTATCAGTTAGGAACTCCAAACAAAGACTAATTATGAAAAATTTGTTAGGTACATATGTCAATAATGTCCATATTAAAAACGTCGACAACGAACAATGCGTTGCTAAATTTAAATTAATCAATTATTTTAACTTTTACGAAGAAGCTTTAAACATGCTTTTGTAGGCAGCAATTTTTTGGTAATTATAAGCGTACATATAGGTATTCCAGATGAAAAACTCATATTCTAAACTATAATACCGTACTACATCAGTGTTACTCAGTAAATAAATCGCTAAAAATGTTGTTGTATTGATATAAACACTATAATACTTATAAGGAAAAATCACAATCGTCTTTCTACTTCGTTTCGTTACTATTTAATAAACTACGTCTACTTTTTATATCTTTAATCGTAACACTTTTTTTTTATTTGTATAATTTAATGCTTGACGTCAACCCCACGTGATGGTAAGTGGTGAGGACGTCTAAGATACTGATGGATACTTACCATCGGTGTTGATGTAGGGCGGCATGAGCACAGCGCTGTAGCTGGTGTTGACGGCGATGTGGTCGAAGTGCCTGCTGGGGGACAGTAGCAGGCGTCGGGCGCGCGCGGCCAGCGTCCCGTCGTCAGCGTGCACGTTGAGCCACCGTGCGTCGTAGTAGCTGCCGGGCGAGCCGTCGCTGCCGCCGCCCGCTGACAGCGCCGCAGCCTCAGCCGAATCCATGATCCGCTGAATAACATGGTTTCGGTTATAAAATAATCAAAATAGGGTTATAATGTTGATTATAAAATAGTCAAAATAGGATTAGTAAATGTAATGTTGGTAGGCTAAATAAGTTACATCCTATTGTAATTACTTATGGTGGTTTGGACCCGTTTATCAATATAAGATGGACTATAAAATATGTTTTAGTTGTTTCGGTCGTAGTGTATGTGTAAACACAATATTTACCATCGGTTGAATATTTACATAAAAATATTAATATTTGTCTTGTCACTTAAAAAATAATAGGTTAAATAAGAATTATTAATTAAACACAATAGTGAATGAATGAATAAACATGTTACAGGTAAAGTATGGAACAGTATTTTTTGATGACATAAAACTTAAGAAAAATATATACATATATATACGCGTATCAAATTATATCAGAGCATTTAAAAAATATCGCAAAAAACAAACAGTAAAATATGGAAAAACAAAGGACCACATCAGTGAGTCTATTATAAGTTAATTTTATCATTAAAAATAGGGAAGTATATGAGCAATGTTATATATGAAACAAAATAACGTATAATATATTGTAACAACAATACAAAAACAAAATAACGTATAATATATTGTTATATTAGAGGTTGAGGTAGAGAGATGAGGTTGGACCGCAATAATCAGAGAACAAAAAGATAAGTCGTTTCCGGGATAATTTTGCAGATAAAGTTTTAGTTGGAACAATAGCCAAGAACTTTACTAAAGAAATTACAAGAAAACTGACAGACAAGTGTGCGAAAAGTAGCGAACACCAAGCCTTTTGTAATATTCTTGTTTTAAGAAAACTCGGCCAGCTGCGTAACAGCTTTTTATCTGTGGCTAAATGAAGAAAATACATTGTGAAACCTTTCGATATTGTGTGATACTGCAGAGTATAAGCTTTCTTTAGGGAAATCACCCCATGAAGTTGTTACTTAAACATGCCCATGAATTGATAATTTGCCTTTGGGACTTAAACTTCTCTGCGATAGGGATTGTAGTTATAAGGATAAAGTACTATCTATTTATAGTTTACGCTAGTAACTGCCCTAGTTTGCTTTTGGAAAACCTATGTCTTAGTATCTGTAATCTTAGTATTACAACAAGGAGTAAAAACCGATCTTAATCGATTTAGCTGCGTCTGAGATTAGTGAAAACTAAGGCAACATACAAAAATTGTAAAAAAACATTCTTAAGAGAACTATTGCATTAATATTTTTTTATTTAATCTTTCATGTACAATATTAATTACCTGCCTACATATAAATATAGTGATGTTTTAGTGTATTACATGATACAATTTTTGGTGATTAATTAGATGTTATCATTGTTATTTTTTACTTTATTTATTTATTCTGTATTTCATTATTTATCTTTATTATTTGTATGTAAGCCTTATTGGCATTTCCCTTCGCCGTAGGATATACCTAGGTTATATACCTTGCCAATAAGCAATAAATTTAGCCTTTGTATAACCTAGCTTAAGATAAATATAATAAAGGGTAAATGAATACGTTAAGAATATTATTACTATACTCGAGTCAAATAAACACCTGAGATAACGAAATTTAGCTTGAATCAGTTCGTGTATGCTTCCTAAATTATTAGGTCGCGGTGTAATAGGGTTTAGATTTATATTGTTCTGAAGTGAACAGTGAAGGCGAGGCAATGTGAGCTCGTCAGGCAATCAGCTCGGGTCGTTAGGGTCACGCGACGGCTGCCATTGTCAAATAACCCTGGATCAAAGGGTTATCAAATGTTCGGTCAATGTGACCGGCCTGTTTTCACTAATTCGTTTCATTGCTAACTTGAATTAAGGTTATCGGTTGTGTTAAATTATACTAGCGTTAAAGATACTTATATATTATTAAGGGAACTATTGCATTAAAATGTGTTCTCTTTTTAACATGACTGTCTTTTTATCATTACACAATAAAATATCGCATTGAAAATAATAATATCACAATTTTAAAACAAACTAAAAAGTAGAATTGTTTATATTTTATTATTCGGTATTATGATCCGAAACTGATCTATGTTTATTACCAGTATCAAATATCTAGTTAGAAGAAAGTGTAACATTGATTTCGAAACTATTAACTTGATATTTGTATTTAGATTTATATTACAAAACAATTCATCTTGTTTGGCGTGTTTAGACATTACAGCTTTTAAATACTTTTCTGAAACCAATCTTCTAGTCGGATCTAAGCTCTTCAAGTACCTAACTTTAATCCATAGTCTGTAACTCTTAGTTGTTGCAGACTGTAAGAGAATTTGTTCAAAATTTTACTATATACCAATTTTTAAATCATAAAACAACTTATTACATTATTATTCACATATAGATGTCACTATGTTATTAATGTGTCTAAAGTGGATGTCTAGTTTCATACATTTCTAACTGAAGATGTCTGATAGCAAATCTATGGTTAATAGCAATGCTATTACTTCCGCTTTAACAAATAGCAGGCAATTTGTTATTTTTTATTGACTGCCAATAATGCAGAACAAAGGCATAACGATAAGCCGAATTCTGCACGACGGAATTGCCGACAATTATCTGTGCCTTTCTTAATTCTATATTCTCTATTCCCCACTTTGCAATTTACTTTACATTCCATATATTATACTATCTATAATTGCTATCTATATTATTAAGAAAACTTAATGGTCACGAAGTTTTTTAAACCAATCTAGTGACCTTTGTCAACGATTTAAATCCCAAGCTTTTTGGTACATAGTTTAGTATCTATAACTTTTTACTGTTACGGTAAGTATCAATAAAAAGTAATTTAACTTCAATAAAATTACAAAAAATAGAAGCATTGAACCTTTTGCTTATTTAATTACATTACATATTTTTTAAAATTCAAATCATGTACAGGAAAGTTTGGATCGAAATAATTCAAATTTATATTATAAATATATAATATTAAGCCGTGGTATAGTTTCTCTATGGCCGTGATATACATATTTATTTACTGAAATGCTACGTATACAGACAGGTATCGCGATGACACAAGGAAGTATAGAGAGTTATTGCAGAAGTAAGAGTAGAGAAATGAAAAATAAATTACTATCTGAAAGAGTATTTAAGCGACATTATTATTCGTATATGATGTAATTACCGTCTACAATATTTAGTCACTGTAATTACTACCACCGATATTCCACACGAAGTAAGTTTGCGGAAGGTTCTGTGAACACAGTTTATAAATGAGAGTTTTAAGTTGCGAGACGAAATAGTCCCATCGGAAGAACAAGCTCGCGAAGTGGAGGCGAAGTAATTAAAACTTGCACCCCGCGTCCTTTGCATCCTCCGCTCCCGAGCTGGACGCTAGCTCAATAAAGAGTTTTATACAAAAATAGCTAGGTTAATGAGACGCCATCAGATCTTGTTATTATCTGAGAGACTAGGTCGTCAGTCTCATTTGTCGTTATTACATTTTACCACGTTATTAATTAATCATGTTACTTTTAATTAGGTTTTAGATAATGAAACCAGATTTATGATGGGTGTAATAATGATATGATAAAACCATTCTCGAATCCATTTCACTACACAAAAGTCAAAATCGGTCTGGCTGTTTAAGAGTTTAGTGACAGATATAGGAATAGAAGCATCACATATATATAAGATGTTTGTATAGTTTTCGAAGAAAGTAATTAGATGTATTTAAAAGTATTCTAATTTGGTACTAATGGACGGGTAATTTTAGTTTCAAAAAGAAACAAAGAGAGTATTTATCTTAGCGTTTCTTAAACAATTGGAATGTGGCCAGCCGGCAACAGTATTCATGCGACGTGCCACGTATACCTAAGCAGTGTGGAGGTTTAAGAAAGTTAAAACTTACTAGTGTGGAAAATAGTAGAATAAAAAAGGTTAATTTGCGTCTAAGCTTTGTGGCACCTTCACAAATATTTTAATGCTTAACCATTAAGATTCACGACGCAAAGGATCTTATTCTTGAAACAATACTTAGTCCTGGTCTGTAAATGTAAATTCCTTTATTTTGTTTCAGCTACAGTTTCATTAAGTGCGAAATGTTAGCGTCGTTTTTTCTTGGCGACGCCCGCAGCGCGGCAATCCCCTCGATTTTTCAACTTTATTGTTGAGCTAAGTTCTGCCCGCTTTTGGTCCACGCCTTGTTCGCTGCTTATTATGATGCTACTTATACTTAGCGGTTTTAATGAACGGATTTGAATATATCCTGAATCGGTATGACAAATTAACGAACCGTTTCAATATACGTTCATTAAATATTAGCTCTTTCAGAATTCTATTTAGTTTCGATATAGGATATTGCTTGGGTAAATCTATTTTCAATGCACTCAATTTATAATTGATATACTCAAATCAAATAGATTCGGAAACAGTATGACAGCCGAACGTCCACAAAACGATTCCATAAAACAAAATCATGCTTAATTGCGATAATAAGTCCTATTGTGACACATTTATTTTTTACGTTTATGTCTTAACTGCCTCCATGTCATAGACTACACAAAAATTGTTTGCTTACCATGCTTAAGATATTGAATACAAACCATGACTTATATAAGGCATCAGACAACGAAGAATTAGAAAAATATCTTACCAGCCGGGTCATGACACGATATTGTTTACTGGGTGTTATCTTACACGAATCTATACTAAGAATATTTTTTGCCTGTCTCGGTACCGTTTCGATCACAGTCAGATACGGTCTCGTCGGTACCGAGCTTTATATGAAGCGATAAGCTGATAAAACAAGGTAAATTTGGAGAGGAGAATACAAAGCGTTTTATTAGCAAAGAAGAATCTGCGAAGTCATTCATTTTATTTTTGCACCATTGTTATACAAAAGGTATGAAGAAATTAAATAGTATTCAAATTATATTAGTATCTATATTTGTAAGGCACCATTTCCGGTCTGAGGTAGATGCAAAATTTTTGACGTTAATTTAATGACCTATATGAAGTGATTTAAGTATAAAAATTCAAATTTAGTTCGTCGCTGCAAAACTCAAAGTTTGAAACATTTGTGCTTTTAATTGAATGCATCTTAATTTAAAATCATGTATAAACGTATGTATTGTATTCCTCGCTTCATGTATACAATGTTGTTTGTAGTCTGTAACGTAAGTTGCACATTAAATATAAGGTGAAATGCAGCTCCTACATAACGACGTTGCGGCGAGCGCGCGTTGTGATGTTATAGAATGGAGTATGTCAGGCACTTCGAGTGTGCGGTCTATTCGGCGACGTTTAATTCTGTTATTATTAATACGAATTTCTGCTATGTAATGATCCTCTATATTCCTTGGTGGAGTATACAAACCTCTGCAGTGACTTATGGCGACGTTTACTTCTTACGTTCTATTTTTTTAAGTCTTTAACTTTGTCGATTTTGTCTGCTTCGTCACTCCACATGTAAGTACGGCGTAAGATTATTAAAAAAATATATATACAAACATTGATTCATATGTATATAGATAATTGATAATTCATTCACTTTAGAATTATCCACATTTAAATAAATTTTTGTTGATACACTTTTCTTACTAACTATGAATTCACAGCCTGTGTTGACTGTCCGAGATTGCCAGAAGCCTTAAGTCAGCTTTTTAGATTAGGTAAGATAGATAAACATTTATTGAGGATGTTAGAAAAGAAAAAAAGAATTAAGTAAATAATAGAAGTATACACTGCGTATTATTCGTACGTGCCACAGAATTGGTTGGGGCTACATCTCATGGGGCTGCGGCTTACACCATATGCGACCAGTGATTTAGTATAGAAAGGACGACAATGCTTTACATTAATAAAACATGTTACGTTCCAACTCTATAAATTGTTGTCATACCTTATTAGTCGGTTTTAGTTTCATATAAATCCCTAATAGTATTATAAATGTGAAAGTAACTCTGTCTGTCTGTCTGTCTCTTCTTCATGCTTGAGCCATTGATTCGATTTGCATGAAATTTTGTACAAAGATAGTTTGAGACTCGAGAAAGGACCTAGGATAGTTTTTATTCCAGAAATCCCACGGGAACGGGAACTATGCATATAAAACCCCGGGACTATCTGTCACTCAGGTTAGATGTATGTACATTTTTTAAGTAGGTACCTGCAACTACACTGAAGAGCAGCGAAAACGATAAACACCTTTCCACCGATCACCATAAAAATTAACATGTATATTTTTTCGTAAAGAATGTTTTTGCGTTTTGTTTCTCTCAAAATTTTCGTTATTAAACACTGACACGTTATTTAATACTAAGTTATGAAGTTCGCCGGTTCAGCTAGTAGTTTATACATATTTTATCGATGAATATAGGTATAAAGGAAGCCGAGTATAAAAAAGATCTATAATAGGAGCCTAACATATGATTCAAGATCTTATTTCGTAAACGTTGAATTCTGTATTGCTTTATTGAATTATATTGTCCATCTGTGATTGGATTGTTGCATACAGCAAAACCACAAAACAAATAATGATACATGGCATATTTATAAACCATATTATAGTTCAACATTAGCAAACTACTTATATAGAAATACCTATCTAGATTTGGAAACACACTTTTGAACAATATCTATACAACGTCTGAAACGTAGGAATTAGTTACGTTTTCAAAAACGCAACATGAGTTTTTTTTTTACTGTTCATCGAAGTTAGAATAGTGGAAATTGCACGTATTATTCAGCTTGAATTTTTAATTTTAAGCACATAATTAAAAAAAAAATATGTATTTGCAACATGAGCTAAGGTAAACAAAAAATAAGCGTTCCGCGAGCTTTGAATTATTTAGCGAGGAAGCTGTTATTATGAGGTTTAACTTTGATCGATTGGAATTTGTCGCGTCAAACTTCGTCTTTATCGGTTAATTAAAATGCCTTTACATCAAACTACAGCTTATTATGAACAGAGGAGAATAACTTAGTACACGTTAGATGGTCGGAGTTTAGTTGTTGTGCTCGCTCGACATAATACAACGACAACGTCGAGCGCGACGAACTTGTGGGAATGCGCAAAGGTTGTCTGCGACTGTGCAATTTCTAGCACATCACATAAAGTTTCGATTTCTTGAATGTTCAAATGCATGAACAATCTAAAATATGTCGTTTAACAGTATTTTAGTAATTTAGAAGTAGTAGTACATAACTTAATGTATATATTTTTTAGAGCTACCATTTTTAAAACAAAGATAAACTTTACAATGACTATCTCACCGTCTCGCTGTGACCACGTTTCAAGTATCTGGATTGAAATATTATATTAGTCTAAAATACAAATCCGCATCAGGCGTGAATAACTTAACAAATCGAAAATGCACATTTTCAGCGTAGCCATTTTTGAATTTAAGTTTCATTCGTAAATTCTGATTTTATGTTAATAATATATTTTTTTTCTGAATGTGTATGTATGTGTATTCATTTGCGTTGAGTTTTCAGATCACTGTGAATTAAACAATCATAATGCCTATTATGCGTTAAAAAATATGTATGCAAGTCGACTTATCAACTCATTCACGCCTGGTAAGGATATGTCGTAATTACCCGTTGCAGTTAATATGTTGAGTCTTATAATAATTATTATTATAAGCGATGATAAAAGTTTAATCAAACAATATCGCATTACAGTTTTTTAATAAAGATAGATAGCGCGAGTAAGCACTGGACTCACCATGTTGCAAAATAGAAATAATATTAGTGGAAGAGTGCCAGGCTGCAGGGTTCATTGAACCGAGTATTATGTACGGAGCTGTTACGAGTGCATCCGAGTCAAATCCTATTATCTACTCGTTACATGCTGCTAATATGATATCTAGTATAAATACAATGTACCTGCGTTTATCATCGTTTGCGTACATTTGAAAACAACTCCAATTCAAATAGGGCTATAGTATGAAAAAATATATTTTTCGATGTAAGAAATTTGGAATAGAAAATTATAATCATCATAGATTCATAACGATTGTTGTTGTAATTTATAATAAAAATATAATGACAAGTACTATTTCCAATGGCAATAAATCGGTTAAAGCCAGTTTTTATTTATTTATTTTTAGGTAAATAAAAGTTTGTGAAAATAAAATATAATTAGGATGGACAGGTGAAAATAGTATATAGATGCCTTAACAATAAATTCTACAGTATAACAATTTTCTCGTTTTATAAAGCCTAAAATTTAATTAGTGTCTTATGTATAAAACATTTCACATTCGTCTATTTTATTTGAAGACCGTGAAAGGGATGCGACTCAAATAGAGATGTTCAGAGTCTGATAGAAATATATTTCACATAAATAAGTGGAATATTTTGGGACAGGCGCAACGACCCGATTTCCCGTGCATTCCTCTGACTGTACAATGCAACGAATATGATTTATCCGTCTGCCGGCAGATTTCAATCTCCATGCTGATTCTCGAATCACATCACAATCTCTTGAAATTTTACCGACTATTATGGTAAGTAGGTATTATTGTTGATTAATCATAACTTTTGATAAATTTATGAAATGTTTATTTGCCCTAATATATGGTATTTATATTAATTGCATTGATTACTGCACTGTACTGGCTATCATTTACTGGGTGCATATAAGTAATCTTTTGGACAATAGTTCTAACTTCATTCAAACTTGACACTAAGGTAATCTAATGAATATTGCTAAAGACAAAGAATACTAGATTATGCTTAGCTATTATTACTATAAAAGGTAATGATAAATATTTGTCGTGAATAATATTATTTTGTTATTCAGTAAACAGACAGTTAAGTATAAAGATAACCTGATGGTTAGTTACTCCAGTTTTATTAACATCCTATCTTTCTTTTAAAATAAACCTAAACAAGTCTTAGTTATATCTTAGGGCAGTTAACAAAATGGTTATTTACCTACAATAGATAAAAAGTAAACAGCTTTATTTACTTTTCTATATTTTCACTGGTTATCATCTACATATGTACATATTATGCTATTTCGATGACAATACATTTTTTAATCTAGAATTCAAATTAAGAATACAGTCAAACGAAAGCCTCGTATAAAATTACGTTCAGTAGAAATATTTTTTAATAATGAAATAACATGCCGCACAAAAATCGTGTTTATTTACGCGAGACTACGAGTAAAGACGGTTCAGTGAACCTATGCCCTTTGCCCTGTCTTCGGTCAACGCCGCCCACGCCGCGCTAGGGCTTCCCTCGGTACTCATCTTACAACTTTACCTTTACTACTCTTTGACTGAATATTATAAATAACGTTGAAGTTATAGGACCTATTTATACTTTTATCTTATTTACGCTCGTATCTCCGAACGTATGCTATTTTTAGAATTACTGGTTTTCAGATTATATCTGTTATTACACAGGTTTCAAAGCAAGATTACGATCTTATAATTAGCGTTGAAATCAAGTTAATAATTAATCCAATATTTGGAAACCGCAATGATTCATACATAAGGTTATTAACTGGCTTACTCTGTGAGTAAATGGCTTCGTCGGTTCGTACAGGACTTATAAAATTGTTTGATCAAACAGAACTGTCTACGTAAGGATAATCATGAAACTCACATTTAGTAGTGCGGTGCGTTACCTAAATGTTCTATCGCTGCAGGCTTCTAGCGCCTTCGGAATATTGAGTAAGTAGCTCGCTCGGCTCGCGGTTGCATCTCAGGCGAGTGCGAGCGAGACCGCGTCACTGTCTCAAGACTACGAATCAATAAAGTCCACTCGTATAAGTTGGGTGGTGCAGCGACTGGATATGGGTCAGGGTGCACTCGCCCTCAGCTCGCGAGACGCTATTTAACACCCCTCGCTTTACACTTGACAGATATTACTTGATCTTACTTTCGACACCGATACTTTTGAATTGCTGTTTTTCAAATCAAACCTATGAGAGTGGCGCGAGCTGTATTCAAATCAAACGCGCAATTTTTATCTTTACAACATTTTCTTTGCTTCGGCTAGTTAATTTTCAAATGTTCTCCGAACCGTATTTTGCAGTTACGGTTCAGAAAATGTACAATTACTATTTAGTGTTAAACTGGAACAACTCCATATTTTAAAATTAATGAGCCACTTTCCGACAAGTTACGCAAGCTGAGTTATAATTTATATTGTATAATTTAATTGCTTAGAATAAAAATGTTTTTTGCTAGTTTAATTTATACCTACCAACTTAATTTTGCTTTGGATAATTCCTTACGTTTAATAGTAAACGTTTAGTAAAAACCATCACACACTCATAGTCTCACAGTAAACTTCAAGACACATAAATAACTCATTACTAAAATTCACAACTTAAGCACAAATATTTATCTAACATAACTCCGGTCGGCCGGGAATCAAACCAAGGACCTATCGTTTTCGCAGGCAGGTTCACTACCAACAAGACTACGGGGTTGTCGATACATAGTGTAATTATTAAGGTATAAAAGTTTTATGTCGTTGGAAACTTGATCTTAGCTCAGAGAAAAAAGTTTAGTACTTAAAGACAAGCAAAAAACACACTGTAATAAATTATGTATGTAATTAAAATAATACATTGTATACAACCTGACCCGGGAATCTATTTAGTAATAGGGCCTTTGTGGTGATAATTAAAATAATGGTATTAAACATATACATCTTCTAGTAGAGGGATCCCGTGATTTTGGTACCGAGATTATATTGATCGGACAAATAGTTAATGAGTTACAGTTGAAAATGTTGATATTTGCTGATCGATCGGACACAGGATTGAGGTATATGCAGAATTTTTATTAAATTACATTTTTAATATGCGTATTATAAACTTTTATAATATTATCACTGCGAATATTTAAATGAATATGTGTTGCTTTATCACACCACAATGACTGTAGGGATGTGGCTAGTATTAGATAAATTAATAGGTTTTAGTTCAGAATACAGACGATTTTTTAAGCTGAAAAAAGCTGAATAGTTGCGAGCGGATATGTAGTTAATGGCACGGGTATTAAACTCCATGTTATATATTTATGAAATTCCGTTATGTGTAATCTTCTTTTTTGGACAAAGCTGAGCGCAAAAGTTAGTATTCTACATATATTTTTTAATTTAAGTATCTTTAACATATAGATTGTTACTACTATATTAACAAATGTTCCAAAAAACAGAAACACTTACGGCCTTATTACAAAACGTGGACTAGTAAAGAACCGGTTTAAACTTCTATTAGACCAAGTAAAATAAACCTTGGCTGAAAGTATAGTATGAAAGATAAACCCTATACTTGATAATCGTGGTTTAGACCTTATTTTGTAATAAGGCGTATTAACACTAAATAAAACATTAATTTAACCAAATAAGATTTTATTTCTAGATGATATCCGTGAATATGCTGTCTGTAGACAGTGATCAC
>DWJN01001822.1:0-16782 GCA_018248895.1 Carystus phorcus | reverse complement strand
GGGGTTGGCGGCCCCGTAGGGTCATTTGTATGTACAAATGTGAAATAAACAAAATCTTTTTACACTAAGGGCCTCAACTTGCCGCCCCGGGCCTCTGACAGGGTTAGTCCGCCACTGGTAAAGGATATTTGCAACTAAAGGAAATTCACTCTTAAGTCTTATAACATAAGGGTGTTGAGTTCAGAACATTTCGGTATGTAACTTATGTTTATAACTTTAGGATGACTAAGGGTATTGAGTCAAGAATATTTCGGTATATAACTTGTTTAACTTTAGGATCTTAATAACATTTTTTATATTTATATCTGAATATTACAGTTGGTATACAGGAATCGCTGTTAAAGATGTTGTTTGCGGAAATTTGAATCTTAAGTCTTTATCTTAAGAGCCTTGAGCTGTTGGAGTCTTGTGAATATTTTGATATGTAATAATTGCTCACGTTTTTTTTTATTATATATTTTTTAATATACAATATACATTTTTGTAACTGCTTATTAACCAAATTTAAGTGAATCCTGTCAGTTGACATTTGACAGGTGTCACTACAGGCGAGCCTGTCAAATTTCTGTCACTTACGTTGTTTTATATTTCAGAGCTAAGTGCGAATAAAATATAAAAATCATGTGAACCGCTTGCATTAGCAACAATATTAACTTGCGATATTAAATGAAAACCAATGAAATTCTAACATCTACTACTAATATTACTATTTGAATTATTTAAGTACAGAGGCAAAAGCTGATAACGTCATATTTATAAAACTTTTAAAATGATTTTATCTTATATTATCTTATCTTATATGAGATTATCTTTTAAATATACCTACATGGTTGGGCTACAGCGACTACTTAGTTTTATTCATATTATTTTTATTCATATCGTCAATTTGTTAGGGAATTTTACCTTTTTATTGTTAGATACAATATTTTTTGTATGTTAATACTACAGTACTATATATGTATGTAGTACTCACGATATGTCTTACCTACGCCGATATTTCGATCGTACTTTAATCGTATTCACGGCGGAACTGGCAATATCGTTGTATAAAATTCATATCATTCATAAATGTATTATTGTGAAATGTGTAAATTCCACGATGAATTAATTTTTAATTTTATAAGTTTATTGTAGTGGCTAATACTGGCCACGCTTTGCATGCACTTTTTTGTAATTAATTGTTCACAAATACATTTGGTAATCTATTTAGGTATATTTTTATTTTGGTATTTTTATTTTATAAATATAAATATATATGTATAGTAGTATATGGAAAAATATAGTATGATTGGAAAACTGGTTCGGTGAAATGTCCAGAAATGTAGGCTTATTAATATTTTCTGTATAGCAATATACTAATTACTACATATATATGTATATATTTGCTTACCTAAATATACGCTTAAAAATATCTGTTTCATTTTATGTATTGTATTGTAATTTGAATAATATGAGATTGAATTCGACCTAATACTTGAATTAATATCTTTAGATTGAATGTAATGCAATAAAAATTAGAATAAATTGTGCATAAAACGCCACTCAACATTTAAGTGTTTTTTAATTTTGCCGAATTATAAATATGTCTACCGTCGTTACCATGACAACGAATAATTTATAAGCCAGATAACAGTAACTAGTTTTCTCGGATTTGATTATTAATATTTTCTTATACAATTCTTATATACTGTGAATACACTTTATTAAAAAGACGCTACAAATACACACATTTTAATATTTAATTTTGTTATGTTATATTTTAAGTTGTAATATTTTAACGATAATAAAAATATGTATTGTCCAAATACAAAATCTCATAATACCTATATTTTTCATTAAATACAAGCCATTGTGGACGCGCTCGGGATCTTAAAATTTTCAATCATATAATTTTTGCCATTAATCTGTACGCAAAATAATACTACTTAGTGCGTTCTTGTATAATTTACGAATTCATAATGTATAGAGCATGGCTTTGATAAATTTTATGGGTTTGTATTGTATTAAATTATTATTTATCAAATTTTGTGTGCGTTCAAATGATTGCTTAATGAAATAGTGTATCATTCAGCGGTTTTATAAACAACGATCTATTGTTTAATTAAATTTAGGTTTTTTTTTCAATATACCGTTCTCAATAAGTGCCAAATACCGGTACTATTTGTGTTAAAGCAGAATTATGAATTTCTAATTAACATATTAAAATAATATTTTTTGTATCCTTATATTAAGTAGTTCGGAGTCTGTGTAAGACACAGACTATTATTTAGCATTTTCAATTTTTACTGTAGTATTATTTTTTATCTGTATGTTACTGATGTAGTAAATATATCAAGTCTCAGAATAACACTTCTTTTTTCTGTTGTCGATCAACCTTCTTTATTTTTTTATTAGAAGCCGTTGACGAGCTTTAGTGTTATCGATAAAAGAAAGTTTTTTATTTCATTATAATTGTACTGAAATGTATAAACAATTAACGAATTTATAAGAATATAAAATTTGTTCAAGATACGATAATTCATATATTTCTCAAATGACTAAACTTATAGAAGATATTCATATAACTATAATCGTATTTCGACTGTTGGGTACTTTGTACGTATTGGTATCACTTTGTTAAATATTATTTGAAATATATTAAACATGTCAATAAAATGATGTTATTGAGTTTTATTTATTGTACTTGTAATGTCCTGTGTTTGAATAGTATACACCCAGAGCTGCAACTGCAACTCACCGCTACACAAAACGAGCGCAGGCGCACGTCTAACCCGTACCGAGTCCTCTACTCGACTGACAATTGTGAATTACCCCTCTGTCAGTGTACGTGAGACAATGTTAAGTATCCAATATATAGATACAAACACTACAGTACCGAAACTTGTAACATGTTATAAAGGCTTACATCAATTAAACCAGCCTCGCGAAACAATATCACTATACATATAACTTAACAGCACTCGTTCTAAGTAACACTAACAAGTAAGTATATATACTGTATGAATACGCATGTGCAATGATCATGGCGACTGAAGAACTTTATCACGAGATGGCGCCCCTACAGTTTGTGGCATCGTGTTCTTTCGCCGTTTCTTCTTCTCGGTGTAAAAGCACCTTTCCGAAACGGTGGTAGAAAAAATATGACGTGCATAGGTGTATTGAAATGTTACATAAATGAATAAATTAATGATATTGAATTTGAATTTATGTCAGGTTTAGATCACTCCTCGATAAGTTAACTTTCGACATACTTTATTTGGATCGCATATTATCAAGTTACATTATTGTCACGAATAGTTTTTGTAGTACGTTTTGGTATATAGGTACATATTAATCACATATTGCTCAAATAAACATTACACTAAAAAGGCTGATGGAATGTATGGAATCGTGTTATGAAACATAATTATGTGTAAATCTTATACATAACGTAGGCTACTATATGGCTGTCTCAAACTCTAATAGCGACATCTGTACAGAGCTTTGGCCGCCTTCCTCATAGGTTAAAAAATAGTGTTTACCTAAACAACTAGCGTATGTTCCATGATTCTAAGAGAAAATTCACAATTTTAATTTCTAAGTTCCAAATTGAATGTTGAAAGCTGTCAATGCTGTCAATCAATTTTCTCTCGCCAGTGGATCTGTCAGTAGGTTTCAATAGCTTTTATTTCCATCATTCAGGCCTTTATGGCAAGGAACTCATCTCACATCGTTAATAGTATATAGTTAGATCTATAAAATTAAACTTACCTAAACTAATTTTATTTAAAATATTTAGTTCTATATAATACTAGCAGACCCAGCCACGCGTCGCCGCGCCGCTGTGACTTAGGTTTACAAACATAATCAATTTACCTGATTGTGCACCTTACACCGCCACCTCTTAGAATCTTATGGAACTAATTCTTTGTAAGATATGTAACAAATAATTTGCAATTAAATAGTATTGCGACTATAAATTGAGATGTAAGTTATCCTATCTTACAAGTTGAATCAAACTGGACACGGTGTGCATAATTTGATTAAAATCGGTTAAGTAGTTTAGGGAGTCCATAGCGGACAAACACCGTGACACGTACTTTATATATATTAAGAAGATTGTAGCTTAATAGTATGTTACTCTGCTCGATCACAATGCACGCCGTGGTAGCCCATAATTAAAATACATTAAGTTTTAAATTTTAAGATTTCATTCATTTAGCTTTAAGAACAATGTATTTTCTTGTTGGTTACCCTAATAAAATAAAATAAATAGTTACAGCATATTCGGGTGGTCCATTCGAGAACGAGAAATTCTTATACAACCGTCAACAACCCACGATTTAGGGGTCACCGAACCTTCCAAAAAATCTGTGTTAAGCGGTCACCCATCTTACAAGAGGACACAAGCAGACCTATGTATGTTTACTACTTACGAAAATGATTAACCACCAGAAAACGCTATGCCAAAAGTGTAAGTGTATGAATAAATATAGTGTTCTAATTTGGAAACTCACTCGATTCTTGATTGGATTAAAATATCTTTGTCTCTTTCATAAAAACTAATGAAGGTAATTTTAATTACATTGTATTAATTTAGAGGGTAGGTTACACGCTATATATCTATAAGCTTTATTTTAATAATTTGTAAACTTAAATTTGACAATCTTCTTAAAATAACTGGTTATATAGTTACCTTGGTTATATAAAGTCACACCATCATTCGATGCATATGTTAAAAAAAACATTAAGCTATCTTAAATTTAAATTTCGTAAAAAATGTTTTCCGATTTAAATATTTTATCTATATGAAGTCCAGTAAGAGCATAGTAAGGGACGGTTATCTCTTTTCAACACAGGCCTTCCTTATTGCTCATATTACATTCACGTAGCTAAGGAATGTATTCATACGCTGCAGTCGTAGCTTGTCGTTGGTAGTTCCGTCGTCATAGAATTTCGTCGCGCGATAAAATGTTTCGTTTCGATTTCAAAGTTGCCGCATTTTAGTATTTCCTTACTTTTTCTGTCCTGTGTGATTCAAAATGAGCAGAAGTTCAGATAACAGCACATATTCTGAAAAAAGTAGTTCCAGGTCGTCTACGAACAACACTTCTTCAGCGGACGATGCGCAAGTAAGTTAGTTTCAGTAATTCAGCTTAGATGTGAATTTATTGTATTTGAGTTGTTGACTTAATAAGACATATAGCTATAGATTTTATTTTCAAGTTGCATATTATATTGACGTTTTACTTTAAACCGACGTTCTTGGAAGACAAGTTTACTGGTTGTTGCTCAATGTTACTCAACAAATAAAAAAATGTTTTAACAAGTGGCTTGCTTAAAAATAACTTTATAGGGTTTTAGAAGCTTTTCAGTTAGCAGTTAGTCAGCTTTGCATTAATTGTTTAATTGTAGCGGGTATTTTATAATCAGGAATAATTATTTGTCTGTGTAAAGTAAATTCAATTAGGATTAATAAATAAATAATTAATAATAAAAATTTTACATAAAAATAAATGAAATGAAGATTATTAATGATTAGAGAAGTATTTTCAAACTCAAAGCGATGGTAACCAGTTGATTTGCTACTCACTACCTAGCTATTAACGTAAAAAATATTTTAACCACATCTCATTTACCATTTACGACGGTGAGTACCGTCGTAGGTCAACGTCTTTAATATCTGATTACCTCATTTTTCATTAACATTATATTTGAACTTGTGTTGACATATAGGTGTATAACTTGGATGTATACTAAACACGGCAAACATTTAACTATACATGTTTTTATTAAAACAAACCAACAATTATGCGAGCTATCGGTCAGCGCACGGTATTGCGGTTTGCGGAATGAGATCTTTCTCTCTCATATTAATTACTTATATGTTGTTCATGAATGACTTCGAATTTCTAATTATCGGTACAAGCCTGTCTTTCGCACGGAGTCAAAATCCGAATCCTACAAGTGACTTATTTCAAAAGTTATTTACGATATCAAAGTTGTTTTAGTAAAGAAAACATCTTAGGGCAACTTGTTTACTTGATATTTATCAATATTATTTCAATGTAACTGTACCCGATGCTCGTTACAACGTGTATTAAAAAATGTTGGATATACACGTACGGTAGATAGATCTAGTCACATCAATTAGAAAAAAATCAACTGTAACTCATCATTGGTATAATGTTGGTACCTTCTTCAGAGAATTCTGAATGAAGTTGCTAAAGATATCGATGCTCTATTTCCTACCATTTCATATTCCATAAAGGGCAAATAAACAAACAAACATTGATTTATATATATATGGATGTGTTTCAAGTCTTCTAATTTACTTTGATCAGCGTTATCAGAACCTCACAGTGAAAGTTCATAGTCATTCATAACACACAAAATATTGGACTCATCATTGTTCTACAGAAAGTCTTATCAATGATACTCGTACCTCATAACAGTCATAATTCTACTCTATTTGTGTCAATCGTGAATAATTGCTACTTACAATGCGGACACGGACGGAAGTTATTGGGCGTACTGCCTGATCCGTCCTTGTCGGCTGCCTTCATGCCTAACAACCTCCGACCTGGCCACTGACCCCTTCAGCAGTCAATGCAGTCAATGTGAGCAAGTGCCGTTATTGACTAACATACATCATAAGCAGGGGTTATGGCTCTGGACAATGGATGAATAGAAACCTTTACAATCTAAACTTAGTAGATCTCTGGGCACATAAACGAATTCATCTGACCAATTATTAAAAATTTTGATATGTTTTTAGGACCACGAGTTACAACCGCCTGATGTCATATACGTTGATAGCGGGTTGACTCAACGGAAATATGAAGATACTTACCCTGAGGTGGAGGAGATGCTGGCCATCGCACCCCTCGCCAGACCATGCACCCTGGTCTGGCGCGACGTGTCAGTGCATATTAAACTGAAAGGTGGAAAATTGAAGAGACTTGTTAATAATGGTGAGTGAATTGGTTTTCAGTCTTTCTCCAGATTACACGGATTCTCCAGATCCACACACAGATTAGGTTCTATTCAATTTAAGCTTGCCAATAGTTTTTGCACCTTTTACAACCTCTTACTGATTATGCAAAAAAAAGGATTTTATTTACAAAAAGAATCCGCCTATTTATAAATAAATAACCTGCAGAAGCAGCTACATTTACACAATCAGAAAAAAGTAGTGAAGTGTTAGTTAGAGCTAGACAATAACCTTTTTTTATGTAGTTATTTACTTATGCACGTCAAACATTTTGCTTCTCTCGCCGTTTCGATGATGATAAAAACTTTAGCTGGGCCTTTTGGACTACTTAAAGACTTTTAACTTACAACTAAAGATAACCTTGTTTACATTGATGAAACTAATCACAATTTACCGCTAACAAGTTATGGTCAAAAATGGGAACATTAGCAGTTAAATTATTATCTACGTACAATTACATTGCATTTTCCCGATGCACGCACTACATTGTATTCGCGAGTTATAAACAATAGGTACACGCTAAAGATTACTAAGCAGGTTGTTAGGGCAATTGACGACAGTAGATCATGAACAACGTGAAACAATTTAGTGTCATGGTTATTGTGTATGGATAATCGAAGCCCTTAAGGTTTCAGAAACTGCATATAATGACGAAGCATTGTGTTAGGAGGGAAAAACCCATCTAGCACTGATTCTAACTTCCCTGCTCCTAATGCACGCCGGATTTCTCGGACATTTTTAGGCGCTATACTTGTAACTTAAACATTATTTGATATTAATCCACGTATTAAAAAAGTAATAAATAATAACAGAAAACTTGTAGATTTTTTTTTTGAAACGTTATTTTTTGTTTACAGTTAGCGGCATTGCCAAACCAGGGTCAATGGTTGCGTTAATGGGTCCTAGGTAAGTAGGTAAATTACATGATTAGTAAATTTTATTTGCTTAATCACGAATATATTGCGTAGGTACTTCTTGTGATTGGTGGTTTAGTTTACCCTTCAGAATTATTCCTTAAGACGTATGGCGTCGTACTCAAATTATACCTATTTTGTCAATAACTCACGTAACTTAATCTTTAATGTATCGACCAAATGTTAATAGCCGACTGCTGATGGCGGTTAATGTCAAATAGCTCGTGATTTAACGTTAAACTAACAAACATCACATGGAATAAAGATAAACAGGTAAAATATTATACAAGATTTAATTAATTACACACGGAAATCATTTCAATATAAGCAATTAAGCAAGGTGGTACATTGGTCAGTTTTGTTATTTGTTTGTGGTAAATCGCGTTTATTTATCCTATTTTACATAAACAACTCACAAGTACTATGAGTCATTGTAGCAGTTAATTTATAATTTTATATTAAATGATTACTATTTTCTTGTGAGGGATTATTATTTTAGAAATACTTTTCGAATAAGTATCTCTTTTTATATTTGACTCAGTTAATAGAGGGATACCTAGCCAGATACGTTTCCCAAAAAAATAAACCGATGGTTTTAAGTTTATTGTTGCCTCTAAGAAAGTTAATGCTAAAATTGCTCCAGTAGTCATAGTCGTAGTGGAGTTTGATAGGTGAAACACAAATAGCATATCTCGACTGAAACCAGGATAAGCGGCAGAGCCCAATCATGTGGAAATGAGCAACATTCTAGTCGTGGCTGCATCGTGGTCTAAAGTTACAGTTTACCTTGCTGTGTGATTACGTATGTAGGTCTTGTTAGGAACGACACGCGCGAAATAATCATGACCTACAGCTATACTACATAACGGGAAAGACAAAGTAATGTGACAATTTCATTTCATCTGGTCAAAGAGTTCTTGACTTTGCTTCCGAAACGAATGCTTTTAATTTCTGAATATAATAAGTTATCGTTATTGTTTTTCTCTCTAATTATTCACGGATTTTATTTTACTTAAGGAGTTAAATGTACTCGCGGCTGGGGAATTACGTCCAGAAAATTTTTGACTCCAACTCACTTTTACTAACCGATTTGGCTACGAGTTCATATTTCGGTACTGTTTACATATAAAATATTTTTTTAATGTTAATTCCCGATTGAGCTATCCCTCACCATCTCATGTTTGATTCAAATTTCATGTCCATTTTTGATAGCGTCGTGTCAAATTTGCCCTCCTCTCGTAGTACTCAACTTAATCCTACTTTCCTTTCTTTACGATTATTTTTCGTTAGCAACGCAGACCACTGGTACTTTGTAATCCGACGTGCCCGGATATCTGGTTGCTTCGTCCTAATTTGGGAAACCTTATCGAAACTCCACTATTACAGGATTAGAACTGATACTTAATTTAAGTAAAGAAGTAATTTGTTTTCAATAAACATAATATGTTACAAAGACATATCACTAAGTTGCTTAAAAAAATGATAATTAAAGTATCTAACGGTATATAAAGTTATCTTTTTTATGGATATAATTCTAATTATATTATAACTTAAAAAAATATATACACACTTTAAAGAAGATTAGTTTAAAGATTATTTGGGTATAATAATAATAGGATTGTCTTTCAACACATCATATTCAAATAATATTCTATGCATATTGTGATAAGTTACTACTTTAAGTGATCTACTTAGATTTACATCTTTATTCACTGTTGACTTGAACTCATATCATCTACTTTATCGTGTTATCAGAGGTGTATCTAATAGAAAGGTGTATCAAATTTTTCATTATAAGATAAAACTCACATAGTCTCATACCATACCTTTGTCTATAGTTTCCTAATTGTATTGTACACCTTCAATTCAAGCATTTTATTTTGGAAGTAATTGGCGTAGAATGAATATAATATGTATTTTTTTTACAGCGGCGCGGGAAAAACCACATTAATGTCTGCATTAGCCCACAGAAGTCCACGTAAGAAATTGAATATGAAAAATGCTTAATGATCCTGTAGATTTTGTATGGATAAGTAATTATAACCTTTATTGCAGTGGGTACAGTAGTGGATGGTGAAGTGTTGATGAACGGACAGCCAGTGGGAGACTTCATGCACCGCGAGAGTGGCTACTTACATCAGGACGAACTGTTTGTGCAAAATCTGACTGTTACGGAGCATCTTACTATTATGGTAAAAATAACAAACTGCCTGCGACGATGTACATATTTGATTATAATGTCTTCAAACCGAGTGAATAGGCTTCATTTAAGTTAGTGAGCTTACTATCCAAAACCTATATTAGCACTTATCATCAGGTGGGATACACGAACGTTAAATTGTAATATGTAAAAAAATTAAGTAAGTAATTAATGGGCAACATTCTGATTATTGATTAAGCGCGCCTGTACAATCAATAAATAATAATTGTATCGGTGTTTTTACACAATAATAAACAGTATCTAAATCGCATTTTTGAATTTTTACTACAAGAATACAAATACAAAACTTCTTTAATAACCATCAATAAAATGTAGGGAAAGATTAATATTATACAAATTTATTTTGTTTAATTTACATGGGAAGGGTTACATTAACATTAAAAGCTGACTTACGATTCTATTACTTAGAAACGTTTTGAAAACACGACACTGCGGAAGATTACGTAAATTCAGAAATTCATTTTGTTAATCACACAACGCTACTGGTCCTATTTAAATATCTAATTAGCATTATATACCTACTATTCAACTTAATGATGTTTCTTTAGTGACATAATTACGCAATGTAGGGTTTTAGGTTTGAAACACCCGCAACCAGTTGGTAACTATTTCTATGTAAACTATAATTTAAATACATTTCTTCAATAATAATTTACTGCTAACGCGAGTAGCCCGAGAAATATAGCATGAATTTGGGATATATTTCTACTTTAAGTTTTGATAATGTTGTCATTGGAATAGTTTTCTTTGAGTACTCTTTTAAATATCGCAGGCCCATCTACGTATGGACCGCAGAACACCATCACTGGTACGCAAAAGACGCATTAACCAACTCATGAGACAGCTTTCACTATACGGCTCCAGATATACAAGAATAGGTGGACTCGACGGGCACAAAACGCTCTCTGGGGGTGAAAGAAAACGTCTTGCTTTCGCTACTGAGGTTCGTATACACTTTAGACCTGTTTGTATAATTTTCTTTTTGGTTTCACTTAAAACGTCTGTCTTAAGTAAGGTGCATTATTTACTTTCTTTTTAATTTTGTAGCTCTTTGTCTTTTTATATTTACTGATTTATCAATCAGTCTTCGAATATTGGACAATTTTCATCGGCCTTTTTATTAAATAGCTGACAAACGCAAACGAACTATCGGACTATTAGTGGTTGACGTTAATATTGAACTAAGGGAATCACTTATAAGGGAATACTAACTCTCTGATATTATAACTATAATACAAAATAAACATTTCACGGAACCGAAAGAGCGTGGCCATAAAATCGATAACTAAATACTTACCATCAGACAGCTCCACTGCTCATTTGTCGAAATAAAATCTTATACTGTAGAGTGTCATTAAAATGCTTTTCATTTCTCCAGCTACTGACGAATCCAGGACTACTCTTCTGCGATGAGCCAACAACGGGATTAGATTCATCATCAGCCCAGAAGTTGATGTCTTTGCTTCGAGATAGTGCGGTTCAGGGCAAAACGGTGATATGTACCATACACCAGCCGTCGTCTGAACTTATGGCGCTATTCGACAAGTTAGTGCTTCTCGCTGAGGGAAGAGTGGCTTTCGCTGGAAGCGCTTCAGGGGCTTTAAACTTCTTTGAAAGGTGAGAACATACACACAAATTAAACTAAGAAGACCATGAAACATTGGGATGTTATTAATAAAGAAAGGGACGATAGAGGACACTTTCCAGACTATCTAGAAGATTTAACTTTACTATGAAGGTAATCGTTCAGTCAACCAGGGTAACGTTTCAGTGCAACTTATGGATGATTATGTCTGTTTTAATTTATTTACACCTAACGTACTTTAAATATTTTTTACGTCCAAGCCCCTTTCCTAAGAAAATCATATTCAAAGTTACACTGAAATCCAAAGTTACCCAGGTTCCCTGTATGTTTTATTACATTTGTCTACTTCTATGCTTATTTATGTTAAATTCATTAATAAGCTGTCCATGTCCCTGCTGTACCCATTAACTATGGTAACTGCGTTACGTAACCCAAATGTTTATTTATCTTTGCAAGTTCTTTGAAGTGCGATAATATTATAAGCTTCTCTGTACTTTACATGTTGAATGTTATATTGAATAGCGATCGGATGCAGTTGCGTCAGGCCGCCTAAACGGACCATTCTCGACTCGATGACCCTAATAAGACATCCCGCTTCAGGGCACATTAATGCACGGTATTTTGTCAAGGGCTCAAATAAGATTTCCGTTCGGTTCGAAAATTTACTTAAAAGACGAAGATAAATGATTCTATTATTCTGGGAAGTTGTGATTCTATCGTTATGAGTGCAACTTTTGTGTATTCACATTTTCCTATTTAAATACATCTACCTTTTATGGCCTTTCTTATTTCGATGTTGAAGCGTCTTTCCGAAAGGGTGATAGATTAAAAAACAAATAACGTGTATTTTCACTGTGAGTTCTTTAAATTTTAATGAAATGAATACAAAAGGGAAAATTTGACAAACTAGCGGCCTATAAGTTTTAGGATTGATCGCGTATCTAGTGCACTAATATTTTAAATCTTAAGATTTGCTGCAAATTTATTACAGCCTGGGGTACCATTGCCCAATAACGTACAATCCGACAGACTACTTTATGAAAGTGCTGGCCCTGACCCCTGGCTCGGAAGGAGCCTCTCGACAGGCTATCAAGAGCGTATGTGATAGATTTGCAGTGAGCGACGCTGCTAAGGAACTGAATATGGAAATACATCTCGAGTTTCATCTGATGGATCACGAAAATGAGGTATCAAAATTTTATTTAGTTACGACGCTGAAAACGAATTTTTAATTTTATTTTTTTTTCAATAAAGCTCAGTATCACAAACAGACAGGATTTTTTAAATTAATTACTGGTTTATGCGTAGTGCGTAGCGATTTTAAGCAGGGTTTAACATATGTCCTGCAATCATTTGATTTTATGTTCTCTTTTACAGGATTCAAAAAAAGGAAAATCAGATAGCTTCAAATCCCCATTTTTCTTTACCAAAATCATGTGGCTAGTCTATAGATACATAGTAATTGTTATAAGGGATCCTAAGGTACAAACATTACGAATACTGCAGAAATTAGTAAGTCAATATTTTATTTTCTTTTTTCTTAGATATATAATTTATTTAAACGTATTGAAACTTCTTTGATATGTAATTTTTTTGAAGAAGAATTTTTTAACCTGACTATAAGATACTCCTTCCTAATCCGAAGAATAACCCCTAGTAGTAATCAAAATGAACATGTCATTGAATGAACATGGTACATTTTTCTCATCTCGTTTTGTTTAAAGGTGTTACAACCCCTAACTTTATACTGTACAACATTTCAGGCTATAGCTTTAACAGCGGGTCTATGTTTTATTGGCACCGCGCGACTAACACAAGCGGGGATACAAGACGTGCAAGGTGCGCTGTTCATCATCATCGCAGAGAACAGCTTCAGCCCGATGTATTCAGTCCTACACGTGTTCCCTGAGGAGTTCCCCATCTTACATCGCGAGCTGAGAGCAGGACTGTACTCCACGCCGATTTATTACATATCCAGAATGATTGCGCTGGTAAGATAAAATTCATACGGATGAAATGTTCTTTCACGTTTATAGATCTCTTATACCCCAAAGTATTAATTTGAATCGCATTAATTATCAGTCATTCGAAATTAACAATGTGCAATATCATAAGTTTAAAAGAATAATTTATTAATGTTATGAATATTTTTAATTTTATTTACTACGTATTCATTGCAGGTTATTTTAATGGTATTGCAGGGACCATAAACACCAATAAATATTATTTTTCTATGATCATCTTCAATAAATTTATCATCTTCTATCATGAAATCCTGGGATGTTATTTTGATAGGGTCATATTACCCGCCTAATGAAATGTTGTTCCAGTTTCCCGGTTTACTGATAGAGCCGGTACTGTTCACGTTAGTGGTGTACTGGGTGGCTGGGCTGCGAGCCTCCTGGTATGCCTTCGGTTTCACCACTTTCATTGCCGTATTGGTGCTCAATGTGGCCATCGCTTGTGGTGAGTGTTACAAACAAACCTTGTGTGAATTACTTGGATTATCAGACTTTGCTGCTCAATTGGCCAAAAAATGAGCTAATCTTCGTAATACCTAGCTATATTTTATATTGAACAATTTGATGCTTGCGTACAATCGTAATTGATGGTTAGTGGCGATCTGGCCTTAGTACCACTTAAATACGGAAAAGCGCCTTAGCATTATTTAATTAATGTTAATTACGTTTAAATTTCAACGTCATTTTTAATCTCACCCACACTTATGATTTTTCTAGCCCCTACAAATTTCTTACGTAAAAAGCATACACTTTTTACATTTTCCTAATTGCATGATTATGATGATGTTTCAGGATCATTCTTCTCGTGCGCGTTCGGCTCAATGCCGATAGCCATCGCCTACTTAGTGCCGTTTGACTATTCGCTCATGATGACCTCTGGCCTTTTTATTAAGCTCAGGTAAATTATTTTGTGTTACTACACATTTCAATATACTTAGAACAATTATTGTTTGATATGTGAACCAAATTTTGAATTCAATGATATTACTATCAAACTAATTTTCTGTTCCGTTGTCAGTAGTTAACAAACGTTGTATTATATAATATATCAATATTTTTTCTACATTTCCAGTTCAATACCTAACTACATATCTTGGATCCGGCACATCTCGTGGTTGATGTATTCAAATGAAGCCATGAGCATTCTGCAGTGGGACGGAGTTCAAAACATAAGTAAGGATTTTACAATTAGGTTCTTAAAGATTTCTGTTAAAGCTTTGTTATATATCAGCATATTTTATGCACCGCACCATAGCATGCACGCATGCAAATCACCGAGAATTCACTAAGATTAAATGAAGCAGTGTTAATTGTTTGGTTATAGATCAGTAACGGAAGGTACTATCATCAATTAATTATTTGTAAACAAAGAAGTTTAATCTTTTAATCTCTAGAAGATTTACCCAAATGAGAAATATTTTATTACGTAAGTTCAGATGTTCGGTTCAAGTGTTTGTTGAGCCGACCGGAATGATAACTGAGACTTTACTTAGTTGTTATCATTTTCACAAACTTTCAAATCTTGAATTTGAACAGGAGAATCGAATATATTTATTAATTTTTTATAAAATTTTTCAACTGCCAAGTTATATTTCTGGTTTCACAACTCAGGAGAGTGGAAACTTTTAGGCGACTGTCTTTCCCATTCAACACGTATCAAATACAAGTATTGTATATCAGACCGTAGGTTGTAGTAACCATTTATTTGATTGATAATGTTATACAGAATTGTATTTACCTACAGTTTTATTTTTCAGCATGTGCGACGGTGGACCCTGGAGCGCCCTGCCTCAGCTCCGGAGACGAGGTCCTCGACCGGTACGACTTTAGCCCCAACCGGCTCTGGACCGACGTGTTCGCTCTTCTCATCCTTTACGCCATTTTCCATCTACTAGCGTTGATCGCTCTCCGACACAGGACTAGGCGGAAATAATAGCTTTAAGTTAAGGAAATATAGCTCTCATTATTGAGTATGGTGTCTACAGATTAAAGTTTTGAGTGATGTTTATATATTATAACTGATTAATAAAATTATTTATAGGAAAGCGCGTTTTATTCGTTACTATTACCAAATATAACCGAATATGAATAATATTTGGCCTAATACATAGGTATTTGCTACAAAATGTACCGAACCGTATATTATCATTACAGTAAGCACTACGGCTACAGCAGTTGACAAAGTCGGAAGTGAAAAAGGTATTTTTTCAGTACGGTAAAATGAAGTTTTTAAGAAGAATAAAATCAACCGTGGATTTGTACAATATTTGGTATGATAATATAGTTTTTAGGACTCTAAAAGATAATTTGGTTGAAAAGTCTAAATATAAATCTTTTTTATGAAAATTACTATTGGTTTTAAAAAGTTCTAATTTGGCATGGGTATTCTTTTAAGGTCATTTAAATTAAAACATTTTTTAAAAAGATTTTTACTTTTAATTTTTTCTAAATTCTATCACAATTTTTTTTTAAGTATCTTATTTTCGTAACTGTTCATGGGAGTGTAATTCAAATAATTATAAGATATATGGGAGTGTAATTCAAATAATTATAGGTACATACGAATGTGAAATAAAAAATATCTTTTTACACTAAGGGCCTCTATATGCCGCCCCGGGCCTCTGACAGGTTAGTCCGCCACTGTTTAGGTATAAGTTTTTTTAAGTTTATAACGTCTTTGTGTAATGAGACTGTTTTTATTTTTTCTCTTTAAGTAGTTTTTAGTAAGTAGTAGGTAGTTAGTTAGTATTTTTTTTTATTGTTCTTTAAATTGATTTATAAACCCTCGCAAATGTAAGGCCAGCCTTCAAAGATTGTCCTAGTGTTGCTAGTCGCACAATATTTATCGGATTTTTTTTTTATTCCATATGTTGGAAGTGAAAAATCCTACACTGTTAACCTCAGCACCGATATCGTTTAAAGTTGTTTTTAATTGAATGTTTTGTGCCGTAAGATGTTTCTCTTCATTGTAATATACTTAATTGCATTGGTCAATTGATCAAACGGTCAAGTTGATCGGGAAAACAAGGATTGTGCGCTTTCCCCGCTAACTAGCTGGGAACTGGCAG
>DWJN01001821.1:0-16783 GCA_018248895.1 Carystus phorcus | reverse complement strand
TTATTTATTTATCATAACAAACAGTATACAAATAACTTTATACTTTCTGCCAAACTGTGAGCCAGTTTGTCGGCAGAGTAAGAGTTTAGTAAACCTATTGCAAATAAACGAATAAGTTTCATATTTACAGAACTTTAAAAATTGTAAAAACCGTTATATAACCATAGTTTACCCAAGCAAGCGGGCTTTGGTAGTCTCAGATTTGATTTTCTTATGGGAAAATAATTGACCCGATTATCAATATCTTTATCTAAGAAAAATAATAATTTCATTTTGATGTCATAATAATTATTTATAATACACAATTAAGTTACCGATATATGATTGATTTTTGGTAGCAAAGGCTGGTTGTTAGTTTATTAAATAATACTATAAAGAGCGAGTTCCGATGGATGTTTGTTTATTATTCACACCATAATAGTTGATCAAATTCGTATGAAGTTTTTCTCAGAGTAGGATATAAGCTACTTTTTATCTCGAAAAAATATATACTTATTTTCCTTAGAATAGTTGCGGCATGGTATCCAACGGGTATCAAACTTGATATACACATAAATAATAGTTTAATATGATTTTTATTCTTTGACGACCCGCGTGGCGTTATTGTCACCACGCCGGACCGCCGTTCGAAGGTTCCTGGGTTCGATTCCCAGCGAGGCGGAAATTTGAATTATGAATTTTAAATTCTGTTCTCGGTCTGGGTGTGTATGTCTTTCTGTGTTGTCCATGTCTACGACACGGGGTATCCTAGTGTGGGGCTATGAGTGTGTGGCGTTATTTATTATTATTTTGCGCTTGCAACCAATAAGTTCTTCTCACTGATTAATATCCTAGTGTGAGGCTATATATGTGTGGCGTTATTTATTATTATTACTTTGCCTTTGCAACCAATAAAATCTTCTCACTAATCAATACTCAAAGGTTGATTGGATATCAAAGTATAGAATAAAATATTTACCAAATCACCGTTAGTAAAACTATTCCGCAACAAAAACTAGTTGTGTATAAATGAATAGATAAGCCATCGTGAACAAAAAGATAGAGTGAGCTACTCGTAACTAAAACCGTTGGAACTGTAGGCTCTCGATAGGAGGGAGACGAAGATTGATGATCAGTTCGATACGGAGCTGCGTATGACGTGATAAATTGTGAAACATTTTCCGAACCATCCATACCAATATCCGAGCGCCGACCTTTGGAAATTAAATTTTGATTGGTTGAGAACTTGACTGATACTAGGGATCATAGGTTTTTTGGGTCTCGTAAGTATTTTTATCTATATATTAACTTATCTTTCTTAACAGGTTTTATTATTGCAGTTGTTTACGTACGATTGTACCAATGTTATCTGTATTTTCCGTGTTAATAAATAAATCTTTAAATCTAGGTCATGTGTCACGCTTCCTTAACAAAACGTAGCTACAGTACCAATTTAAACTTCTATTAGACCATGGACTAAACAAAAAAACTAAACTAAGTAAACCTTGGCTTAAAGTATAGTATTAAAGATAAGCCTATACTTGATAATCGTGGTTTAGACCTTATTTTGTAATAAGGCGGTTCGGGTTTAAATTATGACATATTAATATAATAAGCTTTTATCTGAACAATATATGTATATGCATATGTATCTATGTTTGTTGGAATGGAATCTTGTAACTAATTTTGAAGCAGATATCTTCCACTGATTGAGCTGAAATCTTGTATACACCTGTAATTTGGATGACAATGCATAGTTAACTATACGACGTTATTCTTAATCCTTTAAACTATTTCCGATTGGAAACTTCGCTACTAACAGCGTAATGACTTCTCAAGCAAACGTAAGTGTAACTAAAGTTTTCAAAAGTATGCGTTTTCTTTTTTGTATCAATATACTGTAGTAAATAAGTTATTTTACGCATATCACGTAGAGCTAATAAAAAAAATTACCTGAACGCATACATCAAATAAAATTCAATTAGCAATACCGCAATCCGTCGTTTCTATTTGTCATATATTCTGTGGCCATCGAGCAAATATCGTTTTCAATTTCAATTTCGTTCAAAGTTCGTTTTGATTGCAATGCTGTTCACGGTTGGTTATATCAGCCGTTTTAGAACTAACACCGAGCCGTGACCACATAAGTGATTGCTTGTGGCGAGCTGCGGAGTTTTATTTCATTTTAAAATACGCAGACAAATTTTACAGTCGAGATTGTATCTAGGAAAATTGGCTAGATTTATATGAAAGTTATGCAAATAAATCCTTAAATCACGCGTTTGTTTATAAAGTACATATTCATTAGTAGTATCTATTATTTAAACACATACTATTTTAAATAAAATTATTTCAATAAATAAATAATACTAAATAACAATTATTTATTTGTACAATCTTCATATACATCCAGCCGATTTTTCTTTATACAATCTTGATCGTAAAATTTGTGTTATATTGTAATGAAGAATAGCTTTACGATAAGATTGTCCATTAATGGAGGAAGGCTTAAGGCTATAAAACATCACACTAAAATGATTTGGAGAGGAGCACCAATAGAAAATATTGCGGGAACGGCAAAATTTTGAGCTTTCCTTACGTGCGCTCAGTAAACTATGAATATTACTCAAAAATTACAATATTGTCACCATCTAAAAGTTGTAAAAATTTAAATAAAAGTCCGCGACAGCATATATCTAGCTTTTAAGGTTAATCCATTATAACCAATTTTGTGGTTATAACAAATAGTTCTAAAATAATTATAATAATTAATATGGCAAAACAACGTTTGCTGGGTCATCTAGTAAAGAATAATACAGAATAACATTTCTATCAGGTCAGAATTATAGAAGCCGATAATACTAAGGAATACAAACTGCTTGAATTTTTTATTCTATCGACATTTAGAACCCATATGACGTTGGTACAGAGTAAAACAAAACAGAGGGGACAGATATATGCAAAGTCACACGTGGCGTGCCACCGCTATCTCTGTTTGTTCAGCTCCCTCAGATCGAGTGCTAGCCTCAGGGAACAGTGTAAACGTCTGTCTGTCGCGAGCTTATCTGTGAAACAGATTTATAACTACTTGATGCTGAAGTTCGGTAACTTACACTACAAGCTGATAAATGATTTGGAAACAGATAACGTATTGATGTTATGTCCTTGTAATATTCAAAACGACGTAGCTTAAGAATAGGATACGTTTATTTTATCAAAAAAACGCGTGGAGTCACCCACAGCCTCTGATCTCTCAGTGCGCCCGTAGTTTATATAGCTAGTAGTGGATTCGGTAGTGATATTTACAATATAAAATAATCTATGTTCGATATAATTAAATAAGATTCGAGTGTCTGTTTGTTATATTAAAATAACAGCTTCTTACTAAATGCACATGTATACACGGCGCATATACCAAAAATACATTTTTTTCTATGTTCCGGCTAATCTCTGGAACGCGAACGGATGAACGGATTTTAACGTTACGTTCACTGGCAGATAACTGATGTAATAAGAAATAACTTAATCTACTTCTATTTAAGTTATAAGTTGTCGTAAAATTTGCTAACTAAACAATAACTTTTTTGTTACATTCCATGCGTCGGAGGCACAGCCAGTATTGATACTATACGCGAAGCTCTACCACGGCATTTGTCGCCTCTTACAAGACCCAGGCCTGCCGATATTTAGGGATCTGTATTCTAGATCGCCCCAATACACCTAAATCCCTTATTTGTATGCACTTACATGTAATGATTTGTAACAGGTTCATAAAAGCAGGTTATAATAACGTGCGCAAACCCGCGTCCACCGCAATTCGGACCGCATGTATAATTAGTTTTATTTGTGTTATGTCCCGCTATTGAATTATACGGCCATTGTTAAGTGCATTATCATAAAAGGGGGCCTACCGCACGGCTATCAATGTCCAATTTGAATCACCTACTAATTATGAACAAGAGAACAGGAACAACCACACGTCATTAATATTTAAATGTATATGCCACGGCCGTGTTACCATAAATTAATTGACTGTAAGGTATATTTATTTGTCAACGTCTTGAATTGTATATGAGTGTTCTCGCGTTTCGAAATTCGAACGTAATTATTTGTAAACGATAACAGATTTTAAATGTTTGAGTTACATAAGCATTGTTTTTTGTAATAAAGCAGTGACGAACCTAGTATTGAACAGATCTGGTTTGGATTTTAAAAATAGAAGAAAATGATAAAGAAAATATTTGAACGAAATGACAGTTCAGTACTACTGCTACATGCACACACAGACATATTGGAAAACAAACGTACACACGGGAAAGAGTCTTTTTTTTTTAGAGCAAATAATCGCTTGGAAGGAGTAGGTGATCACACCAGAGAATGAGTGATCAATAATAAAAATTTAAGAAAAACATATTATGAATTTGCAAGTTTCAAACATTTTTTTTGTACTCTTATAAATTTATTGCACGCCCAATACTATACTTTTCTATGTAATTAGAATAAGAAATAGTGTAGTACCAATATAATTATTTAAAACAAAAATGAAATCGCTTTGCGACTGAATTTAGCAAGAGGCTTCTAACAGCCACAGTTCACAAAAAGATAATAATAAAATAATAGTAATAATATAATAATGATATTTATTGTTACGTCTGCCATAAAGCACTAAAATTATTATTCAAAATATATTTTTTGTATTCTACGTATTTTCCATTTAAAACTCTGCATCATAGATTTTAGTTATTCAAATATCGTAACCACTCGGTTAGATCTACTTTCAAAGAAACATTGTTTGTGGTTCAACGAATGCAACTTTGGGAATATAAATCATTCCCACGTATGAAATATATTGGTAACAAAAAAGTATGGAGATAGCAACAAACGTAATATACTTTATATTTCTTGTAATTTTTTTTATGTTATAATGTCACATAAACGTCTACTTCAACCGGGAATCGAACCCAAGACTCTTCGCTTCATACTCAGAGTCACACAAAATGTTTGTGTGTGTTTAAGTAGATTCTAGAATGGTTTAGATTTACAATTCGATGTGATAGAAAATATTTCTTTTATGTTGCAAGATAAGCAACTATTTCTGTACTATTTGATACAATGCTAATTAAAGACTTATTTCTACACTTACAATTCGCACCCGTCAGAAATTTAGTAAACTGTACGGTCACTATAGGGCTCTGACTTGTAACCTAGAAGCTTCAAAAGACAAAACAGAACTGTGTCACCTACTAGCAAAGTTGAGTTTGTCTATTTTTACAGATTCCCTGCCAAAAACTTTCTTTTTACAGAAGTGCCATAGCAAATATACTAAAAGCTTTTACTTATATCTGCCATCTATCAATTTGCTTTCATTCGCAAATAAAGATAGACGTATGACGAAATAAACAACTTGACTTTGACAAATTAAAATATTATATTTAAAATTCTCGTGTCACGGTGTGCGTGATTGAGCTCCAATGAAACGGCTCGACCGATTCTCATGAAATTCTTTGTACACATTGGGTAAGTCTGGGAATCGACCAATATCTATTTTTCATACCCTTTAATATTAAGGGTGGTCAATCGCTTAATTTTTTATTTTATGTTTTTGACAATTTTTGTAATTTTTTTTATGATACAGCATTCCAAAATATTACAACCCTAAATTTTTACCCTTTAATCACCAACCCCTATTTTTTAATAATAATTTATATGGCAAAACAACGTTTGCGGGGTTAGATAGTAATATATTTATAAAGAAACTTATACAAATTACCACTTTAAATGAAGTCAGGGTGTAGCGTCCTGGGTACGAATGGTATTCACTCAAGCGACACCCGAGGCTGCGCCTGTATGGCTGGCTCACTACACACAACACGAGCGCGGGCGCACGTCTAACCCTTACGGAGAATACTCGACTGACGGTTGACATCTACCCCTCTGTCAGAATACGTGAGACAATGTTAAGTATCTACTATACGGATACAAACACTACATAGGGTATAGATTAAATTGGTGTCGTTTATAAGGAAATACATGATAGAAAAATAGTTAGAGATGTATGGAATTATAAGTCACATACGCATTTGCCTAAAAGTCGTTATACAGTTTCATTTTAAATACAAAAAATATTAGTCGGTTGATGTATATTGAGAGAAATTGAGAGAGGGGAGAAGAGAGAGAATTTATTAAATTCGCTTACGTTACGCTTGAAGCGCCGGTATTTATGATGGTAGCCCAAACGATTTAAACGATCAAAGGATTTTCAATAACAGATTATGGACAGGCTGTGACGTGGCATTCTAATTAAAAACTTACAGACGGTTGAGTAACTCAGTAATTTCTCGTACAGCCTTCAGAGTCAACCCCCTGTCGGATCATAATTAAGTTTTGCCGGTTGTTCGTTACCAAATTAGAAAAGTTGAATTGCGACTTCGGAGAATATTGAAGGTCGGGCGTATCGTCCTGAAATACTTTCGATTTGATATATGCAAGAAATTCTCCATAATGTCAACGATAAATGGTTTACGCTACCCACGACCATTTGTAATACAAGAGCGTCAATGTATGCCGATCAAGAGAAAAACTTCCTTCATTCACTACCTATCGGATATAGTAAACAAAAGAAAACGAAAAGAAAATTTATTCAAATATGAATATTACTTAATTTTCCACCAATTATTCGTAATCTTCAAAGCATAATATAAAGCTTGAACTATCTTTTTTCACCTCAATTAAGTCATATATCTTCTTCTATAATTATCTTCTATGTTATCTATTCTATACATATAATAAAACTGTAACTGATCACTGTCTGTTCATAGCAAATATATTTCAAAATCCATAATAAAGGGTCTTTATATACGCAAGAGAATCCAAAATAAGGTTTTTTCCATTTGTCTGTATTCCGTATGCGACGCTAATCTCAGAAACCGATTTGAATAAAGTTTTCAGGATAATATTGTGATAGGCTTTTATTGATTTTTTTCATTTAAATCGATTAACAGATAAAGAAGTTATATCAATTATAGATTGACTGTTAGGCGAAACGAAAAACAAAACATTGAAGAACTTACTTCAAAACAGTAATAGCAGTTCATTGTCTTACTCCAAATTCGATTTCCCTATAATACTCGGTATCATTGTAAAATGTACCTTAACGATGATAAAATCCCCTTTGCTCCTTCATGTCATAAAACAAAAGCTAGCGAGGATAAAAAATAAACAACGTATTATTAAAGAAACAAGCTGCAATACACATTAACAAAGGTTATGCGATACGTTGCATACAATTCTCTACAGGAATTCTGTATTGGAGTTCATTCTGCGCTAAGCCGTTTCACAACTGTCTTTTGCCAACTAAATGTGAACTCTGTAGTACAATGTTAAGCTTGATGTTTCAATGGGAATGTGGTGGTAGTTAAGACGGTTAAAGTAAGAGGAACACGGTTCGAATGGCCGGCGTTTAGTTGGTGGTGCTTAATGAAAATTCTACGGCATCTCATCGAATACAGTTTAAAGGGGACCTCGGATGAATATTATGAAAGAATCATAACGTATGTGTGATGTTTGTTTTTTTTAGCATTAGTAAACAGTTATTTCAATATATTTTAATATGAATAATAAGTGGATCATTGGAGTATATTAAAAATATTGGTATAAAACAGAAAGATACTAAGTACGTGCCACAATTAAAATGTTGAGTAGCCACTGAAAAAGTTTAAATCAAGATGAATAAAGGTGGCCTTCAACCCAACAATGGCCCATTAGTGAGCACGGGTCTCTCCTCAACACTGAGGAGGTCTAAGGCATACTCCACCACGTTGCTCCAATGCGGTTTGGTGGAGTAATAAAGGTTATTACAAAATAACTAATAAGCTATTTTACATCGTCTACGTACTTCTATTCGTCTGATATGCAAAATAAATATGTACCAAAAACATAATTTTGTTAAAATTACAATATATTCTTGGCATAAAGAATACATTTGTCATTAAAATAATAACATACGTTGATTTGGTTCTCGCAACAATACATGTCTATTGCTATTATTTAGCTACGAAACCGTAAAAATATTATCAAGTTTCAATAAAATTCTCTTTAAACAAGACTTTTTCCATCGAAAAAATCTCAAGTACCATCGCTGTACGAGTAGAATTCTCAGTTTAATAGCTGGTGAAAGAGAAGATGGCTTCTCGAGAAAATCACTTCACTCTTCGTTTTGCCTTTAGCCCCTCGAAGGTACCGACTATTAAAGCCTGAAAACTGAGAAAGGTAGATAAAAGGAAAATCTAATATATAAAATTCTCGTGTCACAGTATTTGTAGTTGAACTTCATGAAGGAACTCATGTCTTAACACTGTGGTAATACTACAAACTAGATGACCCTAGCAAACGTTGTTTTGCCATATAAATATTTTGATAAACATAAAAATATTTGTAGTAAGTTAACCTTAAAAGCTAGACATATGCTGTCGCGGACTTTTATTTAGAACCTTTAAAGGGGAACAATATTGTATTGCGCACGCAATGAAAGCTCTAAATTTTGCCGATTCTGCAATATTTTCTATTGCTGCTCGGCTCCTAATTATCTTAGCGTGATGTTATATAGCCTATAGCCTTGCTCCATAAAAGAACTATCATACACTAAAAAAATTTTTCAAATCGGTTCAGTAGTTCCTGAGATTAGCGCGTTTAAAAAATCAAACAAACAAACTCTTCAACTTTATATTATTGGCATAGATAAGAACACTATTATTTTGATTATATTTATTTATGAGCCCTTTTTATTTAAACACTGGTAGATATAGATGATTAGCAGAAAATCAAGATTATACCTAAATATTAAATCACGAAAGAACATCAATAAATATGTATGTACGTATAACTCGAAAATGTTTTAATCATGTGCACAACCAGCGGGTGTTTGATAATAAATCATATATGTACTTGCATTATGTACGCAGTAGGGTGCACCTTTCACTGAGGTTCTTCATTAAACGATAAGGGTTGCTGGTCACTACATTATAGTCGTAACTTATGATATTTTGATATTAATAGTATTACGACGTACATACGTAGACTTCGTTCTCGTGGAATTTAACAAGTTATTATAAAGTTCGAAGATTTAACGATAAGTTTAACATAAAATAAAAGAGTAACTAATGCTTAAGTTACTCATTATTACATCAGGGATCTGCCAATGAAAGTTTCGTCAACATTTTTTCAGCCGTGCCCGAAATTTCCCGGAACAAACAAACAGACAGACAAAAAATGAAAAAATAATGTTACTTTGGTTTGTGTACCCTGCATTTAGTAAAAAGCTGTTATTTTAATATTACATAATATACAGATTTTTTATTTGTATATGTACTAAAATTATGCATTTTTAAGCACCCCTATATAAATAAAATAAAATGAAGGGGTACTAAAATCTATTTAATGTTTACGTTAATAAAAACTATGATAAATATAACATTACGGGAACAGATAGCGAGCTCACTGCATTCTGACCCAGCCAACCATTTTGCCAAACAAACTAAATTATTAATACCAAATGACGTATTAAATTGATCAGTGAATTCTGTTTCAAATAGCGTTTCGATTAGGACCGAATTTCAGCGGGAATACAATCAGAATATTTAGATAACGTAATAACAGAGGTTAAAGTCTATATGAGGTGAAGCGGTAAAACTTATAACGAGACTGACCAAAGTTGGTAATGAAATATCCCTGCAACGGATTTACTGGCTGTTGAATAAACTTCAACGATAACAATGCGATTTTATACAGGGTGCAAATGTTAATAAATCATGTGAAACATAAACCGCTTAGTGTTGAAAGTATATGTTAAAGTTTAACTCGTAATAAACAATTATGCCATGATACAAAATTTTTCTTATATCAAATTATATTACAAACAAATGGTGACAACTGTATGTGTTAGCAACTCTGTCTGTGTGTGTATGTGTGTGTGTCTGCGTGTGTGTGATCATATTCATAATCATTCATGTGTGTATTATCTCACTGTTATGAAAGTAAGTAATAGAAAGTGAACAAAAGTGCACATTCTACAATCGTTTTGGAAAGGTGCCTTTTTAACTTCGAGAAGAAAAAACAGCAAAAGAAAATGTGTGATGGTATGTTGTGTGTCTTTTTGTGCTTTTGTACTATAATTTATCTATATTACTGCGGTAATTGTTGAACGGTTTTAGATTTAAGAATCAATAACACAGGATTGGTTTAAAATACTACATTTCATACCATTTGATAACAAGTTAATAATGTGTTCAAAACACATGTACAAATGTACTTTACGCTGTCGAAACAACGCTAAATTGGTATTCATACGTAATTGCGCTTGCATTTAATCAAAAGAACCAATGGTCGCTGTTTGTTTAATTGTGTAGCTCATCTCTATCAATTCAAAAGGAGGATATCGATACTAATATTGTAACGCTGAAGAGTTTGTTTGTTTGAACGCACTAATCTCAAAAACTACTAGTTCGAATTGAAAAACTCTTTTTGTGTTGGATAGTACAGTTACCGAGGAAGGCTATTGGCTATATAACAATACTTCGACCAATAGGAGCTGAGCATTGATAAGAAATGTTACAAAAACGGGACAAATGTTCCAAGGTGAAACGAAATTCACCGGGTCTACTAATTATATTTATAACTGATTATTTAATAAGGAATGAATATTATTCTATATCTGCTATTATTCTATACTAGATGAACCAGCAAACTTTGTTTTGCCATATAAATGATTATTTAAGAACTATTTTTATAACCATAAAAATGGTTATAGTGTGCTTACCTTAAAACCTAGATATATGCTATCGCGGACTTTCATTTAGATCTTTTAGAGGGGAACAATTTTGTAATAGGTACATGACTTTTGAGTAACTTTCACTGTTTACTCAGCGCACGCAGCAAAAGCTCAAAATTTTGCCGAGTTCGCAATGTTTTTTATTGCTGCTCCTCTCCTTTTTATCTTAGCGTGATATTCTATAGCCTATAGCCTTCCTCTATTAATGAACTATCCTACGCTGAAATAATTTTTCAAATCGGTCCAGTAGTTCCTGAGATTAGACCGTTCAAACGATCAAACAATCAAACAAACAAACTCTTCAGCTTTATACATATAGATAGCTGGTATCGAACCCATAAGCTTGCATGCAGACACAACAAGGCGTAGATATTCTTGTCTCATGATCGCAGAATTGTTTTATTATATTTTTACTTACGTTCAGGCAGTCGAGGTGACAGGTTAACCGATGAATAATTTACCTGTGAACAAAAAACAAATATGTATTCAGTCCTTTACCGTTATAGAATTATTCAGAATAAGATTAGACTCCTACTAAACGGAGATATTTGTCAGTAAAATGCTGACTATTTATAACTTTTAAGTCGTGAATTGGTAAGAACCAGGCATAATAAACAAACGTCTTTGTGAATAAATAAAAAACATCGACTCCAATTAAATATGTAATAAAAAATCGATATCTGAAATCCTATACGTATATTATCATACGCATTATCTATAAGAATAATATAAAGCTGAAGAGTTTGTTTGTTTGATTGATTTATTGATTGTTTGTTTGAACGCGCTAATCTCAGGAACTACGACGATTTGAAAAATTCTTTTAGTGTAAGATAGTTCATTTATGGATAAAGGCTATATAACATTACGCTAAGATGAATAGGAGAGTAGCAGCAATAAAAAATATAGTGAAAATGGCAAAATTTACAGCTGAGTAAACGGTGAAAGTTACTCAAAAATCATGTATTACAATATTGTTCCCCTCTAAAAGCTCTATATAAAAGTCCGCGACAGCATATGTCTATCTTTTAAGGTTAAGCCACTATAATCATTTTTATGGTTATCAAAATAGTTTTAGGCACATCAACAACAAAAAGAATAAAGTAATTTTATGAGTGAAAGTGTTTTACTTTTTGTAAACCGACAGAACAGGGCAAGAAATATTTTATGGGCGATTATAAACTTTTTGTTCGATCTTATAATATACAAACGTGTAAATATTAAACGGTAGTATAGAGCCCTTTGTGTGCGTGTGCAAATCGCACTTGAATTTTTTTATAAGCTACACTAATCTCTTGAAAAATTACTTCTCAAAATGCTAGCTAAAAAAACAAATTTCAAATCACCCCGTACAGTCCACAGCCCCTAGGAGGTAAATCTCTCCCTTGATTAAGTAGGTACCTCGGGAGATGCATTAGCGTTGGGGGAACTAACGACTGGTTGCTTCCCACTATTGTCAAGCCTTTGTGGACCTTAAATGAAAACTGCCGTGTAAATCTACACACATACACAGCCACACACTACTACATACACAATTTTATATGGTTCTTAATCAGCATTTAAACGACTTAAAAAAGGAGGTTCTCAATTCGTCTGCCTTTACTTTTTACTTCTTTTTTCGCGTGTTTAGATAATACCTTTCGGGGTGTATGGATTTGGATGATTCTTCTTTTATTCGAAAACATCAACTAATCGTATGGTCCTATATTAATTTGAGCGATATCTGACGAGTAGTTTTTGAGTTATTCCTAATAAAGCGTATTTACGTGCTGCGTATGCCTTCGGAATCGGATTATTTAATACGGTGTATTTAATTAGAGACGATTCCTTACTTTTGTCCGTTGTCAACGCGATTATATAACATAACTTCACGCCTAAAATAAAAATCTTAAACAAGACAATAAATCGCCTTGAAAAAAATCCTTTTGTCGAAATCAATTGAAGAAACGGGCACCGACTTCCTAAACATTTTCCCTCGTCAAATTATTTTGAAGGCGGTTTTACATTTTTGTCTACAGATTTTTAAACATTCTTAATAATTAAATTTTTATGTTTGTATGTAAACTAATAATGTAAAGGCCTTGTTTCTTGCAATTTCGACTTGCCAATACATAATTGGTAGAATGGCAGTGTCCCGAAGCTAAAACCTAAACAATATTGTGTGACGGAGCCCTCGTTAGGGGAACAAAACCACTAAGTGAGTCCAACTATTAAGAAAGCCATGTGACGCCGTCATTATGAAACTTCCTTATGTTTTAGCCTCTTTTACGTTGTCCCGGATAATGAGAAGACTTTTTAATAGCCGAGAAGCTAAGCTCTTTATTAGATTACCCGAGAGCCATACTAGAAGTTGTGTAAAATTTTGCACCGGTATTGTTAATAAAATACCTGTTTAGAAACAGCAACAGGATATTTTCCTTATTTACTAGATGATGACCACAAAATTTTACGTTGAAATATTGGTTTTTCGAAGGACACGACGAACTTTAGAGTCCAGAGGTTTATCGATCAGTTTTAAAAATAGACCTTAATGAAAGTGTCATCCTCTTTGACACTTAATTTAGTTTTAGAAATTAAACCCTTCTACACTAGTTTTTTTTACTGCGGAAACTTTGCGTTGAGTTTTAAATTCTGTGATTGTTTTTATTTTCATTACATTTTGTCTAATCTTTTTACTCCTTATGTCATATTTGGGAAGTAATTTGGTAACTCTCTTTTTAACTTCAACTTTAGAATAAAAAGCACTTTCATTAGACATCAATAAATTGATAAGATCCGGTTATGGTTCCGCTTTTTCAATGAATGTGCAAAAGCTAAAAAAATAAGCAACGTGTGGACAAACTCTATAGAGTTAAGCCTGTCTAATTAGTTGAAGTAATCTTCGTTTACATCGTAAACACGAAAGTAAGTCATGCTCGTTTATTCAAATAGAACGTCTATTCAGTTTGCTAACTTGTTTAGTACTACAGAAAGGTATTATCTTTTAGGAACGTCATATATTTTTATGCAAATTATGAAATAAAACAAATATTATATATACTTCTTGTAAGAATTTAATGCTCCGTTCTACTTTACAGTTTCGAGTAGAAGAAAAACTATGATTTGACTATATCGTAGCTCAGTTGGTGACTTCGATTTTGATTTCTTCGGCTCTGCGTTCGATTTCTAGTAAACATTTACGTAACAGATAATTGTTTGTTTTAATCCTGTTGCCCATAGCTCATAGCGTTTTCATTTAATTCATTTAATAGAGGAAAATCATAAGCAAAACTGCTTACCTGTGTTCTTCTTACCCTTTTCAAAATGTTTATAGCCTGACAATCTGGACACGACCAGTGTAAGAAGACCCCTAGTAACCGAGTCAAATTACCTGTCCGAAACCATTAAGACCCTTATACTTTACCGTACCTTATTATTTTACTGATCAGGTTGACACAATATATAATTTTATTTGGATTTAAAATAATGCCTTAACACATTTACCCCCGGTTTTTGAAATGCTTATCAAAATCTCGTTGCACTAACAGGCATATTAATAGGAAACTCGGTCAAATTAATTCGAGTTTCGGAAACGTTGGTTAGTGAATGATAAATCAAAGAACAAAATCGCTTTTGACATACGTCTCGGAAGTTGTTAGCTCTGTTTAACTAATTAATTGTTCAAATCAAACGAGATAATCATGTTTTCAACAACCCTGTTGACGTTTGACAACAGATTTGACAGTTTTTTTAGTTAAATTTTCGTTGATCAGTTAATCTTACCACTAGCTAGCTGTACTCGGCTGGCTTTGCTACGCTATTAAAAATCAAATAAAATAAAAAATCTGCCTATTTATTATCGAAGTCCTTTTATATATAGACACGGGTACATCTAGTCCAATCGATCAGCAAAAAAATAATATTTATGACTGTAATTCATCAACAATGCGTCCGATCTATACAATTTCTGTACAAAAAGCTTTTTCAGAGAATTCTAAACAAAATCCCTAAAGATATTAATGCTCTATCTCCTACCATTTTTGAGTCTAAAAAGAACAAATAAAGAAGCAAACAAACAGACAAACATTGATTTTTATACATATGGATGAGATAAAAACTGCGTTGAGGAAAAGGACGAAGTACAAGTATCTTTATAAGCCACCTAATGACTGTCAAAGTCATTACGAATTACGTCGTAAATAAATTTGTCGCATGCAATAAAACACGACCTCATTTGAAAGTACCAAGTTTCTAAATATTCTCCGTCCTTCAGTAGTTTTTCACTTCAGAATAACATAGTTTAAACTGTTGCTTAACAAATAGTTCGCATGTGACACGCTACAAGGAAAATAAAGGGAAGTATTGACTAATATTTTTGCTGTTTTATTATGGTTTGCTATAATTTTTGATGGAACGAAACTATTAATCTAGTGAACCGTAATCCTATCAAACGTAAAAAATATTTTTAACTTACCGACAAACAAGCAGGTAAGCCATATAAAATGGTAAGTGGTGATTGTCGTCCAAGGATATGAGTTCAAAGGCATCACTGATGCCGGCATAGCAGCCATGAAATATTAGAGAAGAAAGAAAGTGCTGGGTGAGTCCCCAGACAAAATAAGACGAATCGTGTGGCGCCTGAAGCAAGAAGGTAGTTAGCCAGATGAACTTCACAAAAAGATAATAATACCATTAGTAAAATTAAAAAGTTAATTACAATATTCAATAACGCATTTACACAGTAAATAACACGGCAACTTGTTATGTAAGTGAAGTGAAATGGAGTTTTTACTTAAATAATAGTGATTTCCAAAGATATCAATTTAAAATACCTTTTGTCTTGTTTTAAATAGGTTCTAACAACATCGACTGTACCGAAAAAAAGGTATCCGATTAGTAGTTATTTCAGAGTTCAGTGATATACACGCGGGCAAATGAGTTACATATACAAAGATGTTAATACCATAATATATACTTGTATTTTTTATGTTGATCCATTATTAAAATACGTTTAAGTGTTTTTGACACTATACTAAATAGATTTAAAAAACAATAAAAAAAACTCATTTAATGATGGGGTCTTGCTAATTTGGATAGAATGAAACTAGTGTGATTCTTCAGACAGCCAATCAAAACGTAACCTCCAAGTAACTGTTATACATTTTGTTAATGTTTCGATTTTCCTCCCCATAACTTGTTTCCTGAATACTGCTATCTATATACGCTCATTTGGCCGAACAAAATAAATAATGGCGGATATTTTAGTTACATCCACAAAAATCAAGGGAATATTGTTGGCAAATTTAGATTTTTGAAGGCTTTCTAATTAACATTATTTAAGTTTATAATTTAAGCGTGTGAGCGATGTAATTAGGAATCTACATATGAGCAATGAAAATGGCTCCAAAAAGAACCGCGCACTTTGTATTCGCGTTACATAAAAATATACATACACGTTACTCTTTTAGAGTTTATTCATTTCGTTATCTCGCACGGACCTTTCAGTGCTCCTGAAAGAGATTTAGGCTTTAACGTAACCTTTCATAACAGTAAGGTCAGAGGTTAAACGGCCCGCTCGTTAAGGTCGTCCCTAATTGGGCTAAAGCTGTGGAATAATTGGAGTGGAATGTATGGCCTCGGGTGTTCTAAAAATTTGCCTAGTATTTTCAAGTCTATATGAGACTGACCTTCACCTGCGATTCTTTTAAACTTTAGACTCACTCTTAACTTGCAAAGATCGCGAAAGTCATTCGATGGTTTAAGTTACTTTTACCAAAGTCCTACCAAAGTGCGGTAAACCATCTAACACTACATCTTTATTGACCATCAGGCGAAACAATACTCAAATATTAACTTCAAATCTATACTTATATTGTTTGAACGGGCTAATCTCAGGAACTACTGGACCGATTTGAAAAATTCTTTGAGTGTAAGATAGTCCATTTATAGAGGAAGGCTATAGGCTATAGAACATCACGCTAAGATGAATAGGAGAGGAGTAGC
>DWJN01001820.1:0-16791 GCA_018248895.1 Carystus phorcus | reverse complement strand
GAAAAATATTAGACATGAATACAGATTAAATAAATTATCTATACTGAATTATAAGTACATGTGAATTTGCATGAACACTCATGTATAGTGGTTTCTCGTCGAATATTTATGTATAACTAGGTGACCCGTTCAACTTCGTTTTGCCTAAAAGTCAATGAATGATTGACATAAATTAACTTAACTTCTTTATTTGTTTACCGATTTAAATACAAAGAACGCTAAATGTTAAGTGAGGCCTATCACAATACAATTCTTAGAACTGCATTTAAATCGGATTAAATCATGGGCACGGTGAAACTACCCGTTTACATTTAAAATGTCCGTGATGTTTTATTTGCAGGGAATTCTAGTAAGTAGTAGTTCATTTCTAAACCTAAGCCGATGTAATTCAATATTTGTTTGTTTATTTATCCTTTATGGACCCTCAAATGATAACGGATATAGCACTGATGTCTTTATCAACTTTGTTCAGAATTCACTGTAAAATGTTTTGCTACCAAAACTACGAGTATATTGATCGGACACATGGTTAATGAGTTACAGATGAAAAAGTAGATTTTTTACTGACTCATATTTTTAAACATACTTAATCAAAACGAATATGTTCTTATATTTGCTAACTTTTCATTCTTTTTAATATACCTAGCAACGCGCACCGAGTACAGCTAGTTGAAAATATATTTGCTTAATTGAAACCCCGATGCAGGTCAATGTAATTATGATTATCTACTAGAAAATATTAAAATCGTTCAACTAAACACGTTCAGAACTGACAAGCGTTTCAAATTATTCAGTGTTGGTGGCAAAAGAATATGAAATATCTATCTATTTATGAATAATGCATGAATTCGATTTCGTTGTGTGGTTTGGAGACGCTCGCTATGTGAAGATGGCTTTACCAACACATCCCAGAGTGCCATCTACGAGTATGAATTCATATTTACATTTGAATGGAATAAAATTTTTAGAATGAATGTGCACACGTTCTATGGAAACAAATTTGGAACAGGGAATCAAATCTACGAAATGTAATTTGCTTTGTATTGTTCAAACGGTTTGTTATTAATTTTGTTGTCACCTGTAGATTTTTTAGACATAATTAAATTTATATATTCATAAATAATACGTATTTAACTGTGCATAATCATATCACCTTTAAATGTTTCAGTACTGTCATTCACGTTTGCCCCACGCGTGTCTTGTCAGTGTGAGAACCAATTCAGAATGTCATACTGTTATTATGTCATAATGTCATCTATCGCTTATTTGATTGAAACGTAGTTTTCTATAAAAGCTATGGTACTTGACTCAGTATGCGCGTACTCTTTCAGTCAGTAACTGACAGCGTTTTAGTAAGCATACAAAACGATTGAAATAAAACTTCTATTCGCCTAATAATATACCAATAATTGCCACATTAACGCGATTATTATAATTTATTAATCATAAAGTGAAATAATAAAAGTGCTTGTACATTATTTGACTTATAATTGTTAGCTTTAATATAGTGTTTTTATATTACTAAGCGCCTTTACCTTTAGCGTTAAATAACTGGAAGTCTGTCGTGCTTGTTTTAATCAAAAGCAGTAACATTGTATCGGATTATAGATAAGTAGAATGTCAACAGTTGAGTTCTTAAATCCTTCGTACACAGGAGTTTGAGTTAACGGAACAGGAATAGTTGCTGGTCGTTTTTACAGCACATGTTAAAGTATCAAACTAAACAAACTTCTAAAACGTGTGGCCAAAGTGCACTTAAAATTCAGCGCAGCTGGTAGCGAAATTCTAGTTTTATTTTACGAAACTAAACGCGAGAGTTTATGTTTTTACCAAACACATTCGTTTCCCGTCAAAATGCAAATGTCTGATATAAATACGGTGAAATCGTCTTTAGCTGCTTCGGAAGTGAATGTTTATGAAGCTAAACACTACTTTGTGTACTGAAACTGAAGTGAAGATGATTATTCCTTTACAGAATTGAAGTTGACCAAGCGTGAACACGGAAGTAAAAATCATCCGAGATGAAATGTTGAATACTCCAACACAATAGATCAAAACTAAGACAAGTCAAAAGAATTCATTTTTCATGAAGCGATAAAAACGTCTATCTTTCTTCTTTCTTCATTCTCAGCTGGACAACTATACAACATCAACATAATGACTCGTGTGTCAGCTAATGATATAAAAAATTCTATTTAGCAAGCTAAACAATTTGTAATATATCATCACCAAGCGATTACGTAAATTTTCTCAGCTATTCTCGTAATCTCGTTGAGAAACAACTTTCTAATTTATGATTTGTTACTATAGATGTGAGATATATAGTAGATATGACATCACGTACGAGAGCAGATATAAATAAAATGCTCTTTCTCTCTTTCTCCCTCATTTTTGTGCTTTTAACAGGACTTTACACTAACTTATGCTTTCACAACCGTACCGAATCAAAGAATTTTCGCCAAATAAAATATTTTCTAAGTTGTTAGGCAATCGTCAAAGCTTATGTCAAGTATCTTTTAAATCCATATAACGTACCAAAATTTCGGCATCATTAAAGAAAATGAAAAGCTATGATAGTAAAAAACCATTAATTTTCCCGTAAAAAACCGTTTTAGTCATAATGACTAAGAGCAAATTGTAAAGAAAGCTAAATATATTTATTTAAGAATCGTCGTAATCCTGATTAAACACGGTCAGAGTATCACTGGCAGTGTCTTGCGAATAATCCATGGCCTTGCGCCGGGATAAAGTTAAATGAGGGATCTTCAATGAAAGATCGCTTTATTAAAGTTTCTATACAATACTACGACCGTTTTTCTCATTTTTGGCATCTTTTATTATGTTGCATGTATGTACTGAAAGTCTGATATAAAACGTTACTATTCCTAAAATATTTAGTCGATGATTTCTATTATATTCCCAAGCTTTCAAATATTTAAGCTATTTCGGCCACGCTAACCATAGGAAATTATGACAAGTTAATACTTGGAATATATTAATTTATAGCTATTACATTTTTTCTCATCAATGCTCAGCTCATATTGGTCGTAGCGTTATGTCATATAGCCTATAGCCTTCCTCAGAAGTTCTTGAGATTAGCTTGTTCAAACTATCAAATTCTTCAGCTTTATATTATTAGTAGAAAAGTATTCTTCTTCAAGAACTACAGACCAACAGTGGCAATAAAGTCAATATAATAAGCACAACCTTAGTCTGTTTTTTTTTAGTAGGCATTTCAAACTTGAACTTTGAGCTGCATCATTAGATTGGCTTGGTGATACCATAATCATTGGTTTTAATACTCGTTTTAAAGTTGATTAAGGTTAAGTTAGAAGGATACAAGCAAAGCTAATAAAACGATACTTACATATATAAAAAAGAAAAACGAAAAAAAAATCAAGGATTTATTACAAAAATCTCTGTGATTTTGATGAAGCAAGGAGTGCTATAAATAATTGCCATTATTAAAAATGTCCGAGTATTATCTTGGGATTAATCTGTAGACTGATGTCGGGACAAAGTTAAATAAGGTGTTTGAATGAAAATCTGCCGAATAAAACTTTCTAGAGGAGTTTCACTAACGAGCTGTGGGTGACTGTAGGTTTTTTAAATTAAAAAGAAATTATACGAACATGATAATTCTACTTTATTCTATGAAAGATATTTTTAGTAAAATATAGTTAGTTATATCTACAGTGCTCATAGCTTGGTTCATAGTTAGTAGTGCTCATAGTTAAGCAACTGTGGTCGCAGAAGGGCGGTTAATCGCTGTTGACAAAATTCTTCTGCGTTTACATGCTTCGGAGGATGTGTTTGCGGTGTATACCATTGGTCCGGTCTGTTATCGTAGATAGAATTCGTCAAGCCTTGTCGAAGTTCTTTAAGCAACATAAAAACATCCGACACTTGGTTTGGTGGCGCCTCCGCCAATTCGTTTTAGCAGCTTGGTTAAGTATGCTCTAGACTTCAGAAGCCATTAACATAGTTGTATTGTTGTAAAAAGATATGTAAAGTTATTTCAAATATTACATGTAGAAAATGGTTTGTCCTCTACAATAAGTACTACTACGGTTCTTGAAGAATCTCAACAGGCCAAGGTTAATGGACTTTATCTATTTTCCATCGATTTCGTGTTCTATCTTCATCTTGTTGTGCTACGGAATATCTTACGAAATTTTTATAAATTATATGCTAGCGTTCTTGTGTTTAGAGATCCGTATAGGATGACATGGAAACATTCACTTTGTTACGGAAGTTAATTTTTAGTCTGTCACTATCACATGACTAAGACCATTATTAGCTTTGTAATAATACACATGTAAATAGGTACATCTAAATATATAACTCAAAGGTGACTGACTGACTGTCATAGTGATCTATCAACGCACAGCCCAAACCACTGGACGGATCGGGCTGAAATTTGGTATGCAGGTAGATATTACGACGTAGGCATCCGCTAAGAAAGGATTTTGATCAATTCTATCCCCAAGGGGATAAAATAAGCGATGAAAGTTTTTTAACGCGAGCGTAGCCGCGGGCAAAAGCTAGTCTTACATATACCTACCTAACACACATAATATACTTGAGTATCTGCGAACTTGAATACATACACCGAGATATATAAGACATAAATAGTATATAATACGCATCTCAACAATTAGTGGCAGTATTTAGCGAAATCCCGTGGGTGTCTACAACCAGTAAATGATGAATAATAGCTACAATACTCGAGGGAAGTAGATGTCAATCGCTTTGTAACTAAGATGGAAGGTGTTGAACTTTACTTTTCCACTTTATTTGTTACTTTTTTGTATTATAAAGTGCAGGTATTGCCAATCTGTTACTAATTTCACTTTATAAGTATTAATCAGAGAAGTTGTTCAGCAATATATCGCACATATAAGTTTTTAGGAAACAAAATAGTTTTCTATGTTTACAATCTTCTATGTTTCGCAAAGGACATTATTTGATATACAATTTGTAGCATGTAGATAAACAATTAAATTGCGACATAAGTGTAATATAACACACATTTTCTTAAACACAACTGAATAAAATAAAATAACGCGACACACTCATAGCCCCACACTAGGATACCCCGTGTTGTGGGTGACATGGTCAACACAGAGAGACAATTACACACACCCAGACCGAGAACAGAAATTAAAATTAACCATTCAAATTTCCGCGTCGCTGGGAATCGAACCCAGGACCCTTCGAATGGCGGTCCGGCGTGGTGATCATTACGCCACGCGGGTCGTCAAAGGTCATAACTAATTCAGAAAAACCGATAGGCATATGGACCGCAACGCACTACACTCTCATTATAATTGTTTTTTGAACGCACTATTATATGGACATACATTCAAGAAAAAACTAACTGGGATTATTATTAACGTCTCAGTATATTCAAATCGCAAAAGATCATACCAATTCATAAAAACGTCAGTTAAGTCTGCTTTTGGCATAAGAACTTCGGTCTCATAAATTAGGCATTATCTCCATCATAAATCCCTCCATCTAATAATTTAAGTTAACGAAACATTATAATAGGCATTATTTAAAATGAAATATTATTGTGTTTAAATTTTTGGTACTGATTTGATCACTATTTCTAATGTTAGAATATTTGTAGTACCTAATTATTTTAGAATTATTAAATTTTAGGTGAACGTTAGTCTAAATGAAGATAATCTTGAAGGTTCGGCTTCGGGCGCATTCTAAAGGTATCGAATCCACTTGTTATCTTAGAAAGAAGTCGTTGAGCCGTGTCGAAGGCCACTAACTCTAATAGGCACTGAAGAAGATAGTAAAGTCTGCCTAAGTATCTTCTGTGTTAAAGACTTGCTTGTTGGCTATATTCCGTTGGATAATAGACGGGTTAAAATCGAATTTTAGCTTCACCACAATAACGTAGGCTCAAAGTATAAATTTAATAGCTGCATATTACCTCCATAATATATACCTCCATAATATATAGTAGTCTGTATAGACTACTCCAATAAAATGACTACTCAAATATTCACGAATTTTCGAACACCCGCCATGTCGCCTACGTGTATCTATCCACTAAAATTGCTTTTACCCTCAAACACATATTCACGTTATAGCCTCACAAAAGTTATAACACAATTGGATTGACAATATTCTTGAATATTGCTCAAAGCATAAAATTTTCTTAGCGACGAACTCTCGTTTTGTTGAAGAAAATCCAGCTTTAGGGACTTGATACACAACCATGGAATAACAAAAAATATTTTTTACGGTTTATTCCCAATTCTTCATACAAATTATTCACGGAATGAACCAATACTTTTACTTCATTTAGTTTATGTTAATTGCCAAGCTTGTCTTAGACAATCTATTTCAATATTTTTAGTTTATTTTAATTCTATCGTTGTGGTACTTGTTTCACGCGCGTGTATAAACAGATCAAACTATTACAGCAAATCGATTATGTCATTTACAATAGAATTATAAATTGACTGTATTCCTTATTATTAACAATTCTAACAAATATTTCGATGTTATAAAAAATATTTTTTTTTAACGCAACTAATTGAAGAAATCATTGAGGCCCATGAAATACATATATTTATTTATTCGAAATTTGTTTTTTAAACACTTGGTTTTGTTTTGTACACACACTACTTCAAATGAATTCTAACTATACAAATTATAAAGTTCTGATAACTATCAAAGAACATATCATAATAATTATTATAGTTTAATTTAAAAAAACGTCTATTAACTGAAGACTGAACAAAAAGCCTTTCTAATTTTCCAACTCACTGAAAATTAATCTAATGCCGATTCAACTTTTCTCCATCTAGCCTCAGTAATTATACAGAAATTTGAATCTTTTAGAAACCGGTAACACCGGTTTCCGATAGAAAAGTGCTGTGTATAAAATGTGGGCTTAATGCTATATGAAGATGAAGCTTTCTCGCCCAGACAACCTTTAGACAAAGCAGATATCCACGAAGGTGTTATTAGCTTGTATATTTATGTACGGTAATATTATGTGTGTCAAATATTATGGGAAAATATGTAGAAGAAAACTTTATGTAGCCAAATAAAATTTCTTTTTTATTTTTATTTAGACTCATGATATCTCCTTGCCGCCTTTTACTTGATGCTCTAAGTATAGACGTAATAAGGAGAATGGCTATTTAATAATGCTTCTAATGATCACAAAACAACAGAGTTCCATTGTAGCAATTGCTCAATTGTCATGACGACTTATAGACGTATAGTTTGGTTAATTAATAAGCACTGTTATTGTTTTGTTTTTACTATTTCTATGAAATATATTTTTTTTGTTATTCGTTAGTCCGTTAAAATGTTTTTCTAACTATATATAAAACTGTTTTTACAACGTACTGTATGATAAACTTGTTGTTTCGTGAATACTGTGAACATGTTAACTTCAGTTAATTAACGTGGGGTAGGTGGGTCATCTAAAATTCACGTCGCGTAGATAAGTTACCAATGAGTTTTAGAAAATATACAACCTGGTTAAACTTAATTTTCCGATAGGACGTTGCGTGATCATGCTTATAATTTTACTTCAAATAGGAATATATCTTAATATTTGTAGTAAAGATCGACGTCCTATGTTCTGACATTATTTGCTACTTTCATAATTCATTCATAATTCTTGCCTTCAACCCATTAATAGTCCACTACTGGGCACGGATCTCTTCTCATTACTGAGGAGGTCTAGAGCATACTCTACCACGCTGCTCCAGTCCAGTGCGGCTGCTATCTACTATAATAACAGAGACCGGCAGCTTAGCGTGCCTTCCGAAGCACGGAAACACTCAAGAACTTATAGAATCGACGCGACCCACCGGGCTATGAGCGGTTCAAACTACTCTCATATAAATAATAAAATACAGAATTTCTACCGACGTGATGCCAAACGAACCGGATACGGAACGGTTGCAGTAATAAGATGGGACGCGATCCGACCGAATGGTGCACATCAAGCCATGTTTATCTAAACAACCGGACTGCACAGCTATTTCCGTAAATTGGCAGCAGTGTGGCGAGATCGCTGCCACTTATTATACTCAATGTAGTGAAAGGGCCTCTTAACTGGGATTGTAGGTAAATTGATGTCTTGTGAGTTTTAACAATTTAGGGGTTTTAATCTCTTGACCTTATATAATGAGTTAATTTGTAACAAACATGTAAAAACTTATACAACGCATCGCGTATTCGTCTCTTGCCAAGATTATACTACAATAATAAGAACACCCAGGTCATCTCATTTTCTACCTCATGCCAGCAAGCTGAGAAACGAACTTTCTTAATCGATGTTTCTAGATTGGTATTGCTTCGTTCTAAGTAGATAAGACCTTTCAAACGTCCATAGGTGTTCGATGATCATAATCACTCATCATCAGATGACCTGTCTGCTAGTATGCCTGCTAAATATCTGTGTGAACTGAGCCAAAGTACTAGGAACGCATAACTTTATACATATTTAAGATATGCTTTTTCTAAGGAGAAACAATATGCGATGTTATACGAATGAACCATATAAATTTTAATCACTTCACAGTCTCCAGATTCACCGTATCTGTATTTAATATTATTATCTTTCAGTGATGCCTTCCTGGCTAGCTATCATCATCTTGCTTGAGTTAGTCGCCAAATGACTTCTGTGTTCCGGCTGAGGGCTTAAGAGTTAGTTCTAGATCTTTTTTCTCTATGTCTTTGGGCAATAATGCGATTGCTGCGGTGTTTCTGTTGTCTATCGACAGCGGTGACCATTTATCATCACGAGTTTGTCTGCTTGTTTATCAGCTATCCACGAAACATGTAAGTCTAACATGTAACTGCTAAACTCTTATCAAGTCAGCTTAATCCCTCAAACCGCCTGTCACGGCTCAACGTGAAATAAAAACTTTAGGTTACTTTCCCCCATAAACCCAAACAGCACTATCTCGTTTATAACCTATTTAGAGAGGTCTCAAACTTAAGGACGTTTCCTCGAGGGAGGCATGCGAACTCGCCAAATATGTTTAGCACCAGCGCTATAAACAATTTGTATCGTAAACTCGTACAAATCATCCCACCGAAGAGCCAACTTGGGTAATAAAAGAGGCAATATGGCGTTTAGCGCAAACGGGCGAATGATAGCCTGTAAACGATTTCCTTCAGTAGCCTGTATCAGGAAAACAACGCCGTAACTTATTGAGATGAAGCTATAATAGCCTCGGCAGTCAGCTAAACACCAGGCTCAGTTTTTCTGTGAACATTTATTCGGCAAGGTTATATTTCTATGTTTATTAATTCACTTGATTTGTTTTTTCATTCGCATCGCTAATGTATTATGCATGCAAAACTTATGTAACAATTTCTTAATTTTATCATTAAGTAAGTAAGTATTTTTTTGTAACATCACCGCACACCAATGATATCGCAAATTGGAAAAAAAGGAAAGAGTAAAAAGATGGAAAGTGCTGCTCTTAAGCCGTAGCTCAAGGTTACCTTAAGCCAGCCTGGGTTTACTGAAAAATAATAGACCCAGAATTAATTACAAAGACTTATTCATGTTTACGAAAACCTCACGAAGGGGCTGGTTTCTATAACCAGGTAAGATTTCTGATATTCAAATATAGGCTTGAGATGGGTATTTATACCGCCCCACGCGACATTTGAAATTATTAACTTAACTTGATCAACTACAGAAATATTCGACAATAAATACAAAATTGAAGCCATCTAAGCTTCGTTTCGAGTGTCGGGGTTTTCAGCGAAACTCAGCAGCGTCGATGGGAAAAATCAATCTATTCCCTGATTTCCATACTAGTGCTACTTCCTCCCATATCATGTTGACACACGTACTGGTATCTGGTTTGGAGAGCGATGTGAGATTTCTAATACATTTGCATACGAAACCTTTAGATATACGATTTAATACGTAAATAAATTATCTGGTTTTATTCCCAAACGGGATTTTCTTGTGACAATATATGTACATATACAATAATACGTAAAACAATACTCAAAGGGTTTAGTATAATGTAGATGAACTTAAATGGACGGTATCTTTACATATATAATTCTGTTGTTCACATTTATGCTAATAAACGTCTCCTACACGATTGTCCCGATTTTCATGAAATTTGTTTACGGACTTACTCGTATGATCAAACTAGTTGTAGTGTTAATTAAATTTCACAGAAAAGCCGAATTGTGTTGTATATATCATTTATATTAATAAACTTATATAATTAAAATAATTAAATATATACGATACTCCATAAAGTTAAATTACTAGCAGACCAAGTGAAGCTATCATCTGGCAAAAATTGTCTGTTTTAGCTGAGCGAATAGCGATTGTAGCGTTATGTTATACAGCCTTTAACCTTCCTCGGTAAATGAACCAACACAAAAATATTTTTTTCAATTCGAAACAATAGTTTTTGAACTAAGCGAGTTCAACCATACTCTTCAGCTTTATAATATTATTAGAAATTGCTAAATTTTCCTTCCATTGTGCTGAAAAACCATTTTACATTTAATAACATCGTCTAAAAACTTTAAGAGTTTTTTCAAATACCTCAGGCTAATTTTGTTAGATTCATTTTCAAGTGCATTTTAATAAGCTGACAATTTTTACATCATTTCTCAAATCGTCGAAGCTAATCCTGTATATATGTACATATTGATAAATATTATAAATATATTTTTTCTTACACCAAAGAAGTATCTATTAATATAATAATACAGTTTATTATTATACTTGGTTTTAGTTACACAAATGAAGTCGCGGGCGAAAGCAACTTATTTAATAATAAAGATATTAAAGTCTACCCTGGCTACAATCCAAGAGGAATACAAATATTGTTTGTTATAAGGCAGATGTCGGGTACCTGGTCGAAATTATTAGGTTTGTGAAAGTTCCTAAAGGTATAGCGTATTTCTCGTAGCTCAGGCATCTTTTTATTAATGTCTCAATAATTAATATTAAATGCCTCACATTTAATAAATTGTAATTTTGCCTCATTTATTACTTTTATTGCATGCTAGCTGTACTGCTCGCGTTGCTACGCATATTAAAAATGTAATTTAAAAAAATGTCAACTTATAGGAACACAATCGTTTTGTTTCTGCTTATTGAAATGCTGTTGGATATAATATATGCGGAGTAGATCTAGTCACTTCATTTCCACTATAACTTATAGATACAGATACATTGTTTATAAATAATGTATCCCATTTGTAGTGATTGTCCCTATCTATTTAGTAGACACTCAACATTGTCTCATGTATACGGACAGAGGGGTATCTGTAAACCGTCAGTCGAGTAGAAGAGTCTGTACGGGTTAGACGTGTGCCCGCGCTCGTGTTGGTGTATTGGTGAGCCAGTGATAGCGAAGTGCAGCCCTAGGTGTTCCTCTGGTGAATACCTTTCGACACAGGACATCCATCAATATCATTATGATACCAAAACCTTTTCAGAGCCTTCTAAATAAAGTTAATAAAGTCATCATGCAATGTTCTATCCATTTCAGAGTCCATAAATAACAAATAAACAAATATTAATATTAGTATGCAGATTATATAAAAGAGATTTATTATTTTTTTCTCTCTTCTTGCTTGGCAGGCAATCCAGTATTGATTCCTTTGGGTGTTCCTTTTGTTCATAGGCACAGTAATCACTTATGTGTCTGTGACTGATCTACTTATTTGTCAGGTAGTTAACAATATTGCCTTCGTACTTTTACTGTAATGAATACTTACATCTATACTATTCCATCACATCGATACTATTCATACACATCTACATATATTACAAAGCTGAAGAATTTGTTTGTTTGGTTGAACGCGCTAATCACATTAATACTGATTCGAATCGATACTTCCTGTGTTGGATATTCCATAGGAAAGCTATAGGAGCTGAGCATTGATACCTAATGTTACAGAAACGGGGCAAATGTGCCGAAGTGAGACGAAGTTCGCCAGGTCTACTAGTCATAACATACACACAATCAAAAGACCTCAAAATCTTATAATAGCGTAGTATATTATTGTACTCTCTTATTTTAGAAGAAGTTACTTTAGGTAGATAAGAATGGCTAAGAACGTGTTCACAAGCACAGAAACCATAAAACGATAGCATTTCTCAGTGTCCGGCCCGAGAGCTGTGAGTGTAACGTTTCAGCGGTGAATCTAGATTTATAACACTCGAGAAGTTTAAACTTCAGCGTTCTTACGGTTTCGCTAGTTTAAGTCTTTACCACGTCTAGTTTTGTTCGTGAAACTGAAGTGTGAGTGAAAAGAGAAAGATATTATTTTAATGTTAAATCATCGCGGCTGTTTAACTATTTATCTCAAGTAAACATAACTACCAAAACAGACTTATGGAAACAGTAATAGAGACAATCATAATAATGATAATTATTGATAATATTATAATAAAGATTCCACCAACTCGGACTGGAGTAACGTAGTGGAGTATATTTTTTATCCAACTAATTTACAAAGAGACGAGCCACGTGGTTAGGTCAGGTGGTTAGGTTAGGTTATCATAATCACTTACTTCACTAGTCACTTATATCCATAGTCACTTATGGATATCACCAAAGGGGTCACACATGTATTTTCGGCCGTAGAAGAAAGAAAGCTCTAAGCCTCCTTGGTCATGAGGAGAGACTCGTATCCAATTGTAGGCTCCATATTGATAATATAATACTTATGCGAAGCTACCTCCAAGCAGGAGCTGACTGCTACAGCACACACTCTCTATATTATTCTGGTCTACAGACATTCATGATTCCATAGTCTATACATATAGTTCTATAAGCTACAACAATACAGCTAATATACATACAAAAATATTATAATTTATTATTAGTAAAAATACATCTTTCTGCATCTTTTCATATATTTCACTGCCATAAGGCCTTTCATCTTCAATGGAACTGTATATCGTTAAAAAGAATAAAGCCCACTTAAAGTCAAACATATCGTTACAACTATCTTACTAACACAAAGTCTAGAACAAGGTCCATTTACAATAGCTTCAGACAATTGTCAAGTTGCGACTGATCTTCTGTTTCGCTTTCAGAAAGTTGTACATGGCTCACACGATTTAACGAGGGAACTTTGTGAATAATTTGACCTCACAATTGTAGCAGAAGGAAATCCTGGGGATCTGTATTGTCTCTTGACATAGACGCAACAACTATGCGAGAAAATGAAGCAGTGAAGTTGATTTCCACCACAAAGTGTTATGGTTTTTTATACAACTGCCAAGTTTACTGTGCAACATTTTGTCATGTTATGGCTTATATGAACAGATACTTGTATTGACTTTTCCTGATTTGAATGTGGACTACCAAACAAAGTCGTCATTATTATAATTAAAATGGGTGTTAAAAGAATATATCAATCTATTAGATCCATGACTGTGTCGACTGTATTTCGACATAGTTCTGATCAAAAAAGATATTTATGTGACAAATTAAAAAGTTACTTTTCCGATGAAAACTATTGTATCCATACGCAGATACGATACGCAGCGAGTTTTTTTTATTAGTTGTAAGTTAATGCTTCACTAGTCCTACCTAGTGTCTATAGTCCTTTGTCTATAGTCCTCTGTCTATAGTCCTGTGTCTATAGTCCTGATAGTAAATCGTGATGTAGTTTTTTGTTTTCATGTTTATTAATAAAACAAAAATAAGTTTAGTTTATTATTTTTTATAGATTTTAAAGTTGTTATGGTAAAGAAAATAAACAACAGGAAATTCAGAGTTGAGCTTTACGAACATTGTGTTTTAGCTCTAGTTGGCTTATTCTTTAATCATTCAACTATTTGGATAAAGAGTTATTGTGATATTCGCTCAACACAGCTTGATATGTTAATCTGTAATAACCCCACACGGATAAAGCGTTCACATTCCGTATTCTTCTCTTTCGTTAAAGGCTCTTACTATGAGAAACATATATTACATTCGTAATTTTTAAAATTTAATCAACTTTATATTTACATTCTTTCTCCAAAATTCTGTTCATAATGAAGTCGAAATATCAACGAATATTTTCTCTGAAATGTAAATATTATTTTGTAAGTAAATTCTTCATGACCTGATTTTAATTTTAATTTCAGATTCTTGATCGAACGATATTAACTTTGTTGTTGTTTTACTTAATGAATCTAAATATAAATTCTATTTAGAATAAACAATATTGTTAAGTCTTACATTCTAATTATTTACTTAATACTATAAGAAACAACAATATGAGATTTATAATGGTTGTATACTAAGCCTATAATAAGTTATGAGAAAATATTGAATGGCACATTTCATAGACAAACAGTCATTCTTGTACTTTAAATAATCGCTATAATATTTTTTTCTGGTATGTTTTATATACACTTATCGATTAATTAGTTTTAATAAATAAAATAATTTTAAACGGAAACGGGTTCTCGCGATCTTTGTATTTAACAGTATTTCAGAATGGATTATGGTCATGGCATCTCATTTGCACATTTAAAATGTTTATAAAGCAATTGTAAAGGTTTAAAATATTATATCTTAATATATATAAAGTACGTGTCACGGTGTTTGTCCGCTATGGACTCCTAAACTACTTAACCGATTTTAATCAAATTAAGTACACAGTGTCCAGTTTGATCCAACTTGAAAGAAAGGATGGATAGCTTACATCTCAATTTATGGTCGAAATATTTATTGCAAATTATTTGTTTAATATCTCACAAAGAATTGGTTCCATAAGATTCTAACAGATGGCGGTGTAACATAAAGTAATTGACAAAATTGAGTAATTGCAAATTATTTTGAACCTTAGTCACAGCAACGCGTGGCCGAGTAAACTAGTAATAATATAGTTTTAATAAGCATAAGCGAAACTATTACATGTTCCAGCGCTGCATAACGTTTTATTGAGACTTCGCTTCACGTGCCGCTCAAAACCCAATTAGGGTCCGGATATGATAGAATGAAAGAGCGCCTTGAAACTTCTCACTCTCCGGAGTTTCAAAGGGCTTTTTCCCACTTCGTCATGTCTCGTTCAGAGCTGAGTAAGTCATGAGTATCTTGTGACGTCTGTGAGAGAGGAAGAACAATACATAGCTGTACTGTCTATCAACTTTACATGGTCTACCAATACAGAACGAACAAGAATATTTTATACATTAAAAAATAGACTAAAACAAAAAATTTAAACTTAACTCACCCTCAAACCAAGAAAGGTATTTTACCCTCTGACCAAAAAAGTTAACTTACCCTCAGACTAAGAAAATACTTTTTACTTGATCTGAGAACTTATCATTCTAGATACGGTCATAGTAATATTTCAAATATCATCGGTCCTGCTGTCAAGTCCTTATCCACGCCAACGACGTTTACCCCTGATTATGATTCATACAACTCGGAGAAAATGTACAAAATACATATCGTGGATACCAATATCAAAGTTAATAATAAAAAATATCACTACACTCTCATAGCCCCACACTAGAATTTTCACAATACACAAACACAAGAACACCAGCACCCAGACTAAGAATAAAAATTTAAATTCATAAACTCGCTTCAACTCAAACATAATCAATTTCATCATTCTAAGTAATAAATTTTATTAAAACAATAGCTCAATATGTAAATTTATTACAAGTAAAATAACTTCATTACAAGTGAAGCGTCTACATCAGACAAAGCTAACAAACATAATATAAATGCCTTATTTTTTGTTTTTATTCTGTTTAATAAGTTTATTCATATTATTAATTTACTTTGTAATCCTTACAAAAGTGTAAAATGATTAGTGCTTTACAAGAAATCGCCTTCGCTGCACTTTCGAGAAACTATCTAACCATTATTGGATACGGGTCTCTCCTCGTCATACAGAAGGTCTAGAGCACACTCCACCACGCTGGTCCATTGCGAATTGGTAGAGGAGTTAATAGTAAACCCGAGTGTAGGAAGATAACGCTGCCTGAAGGCCTCCGACATGGCTTGACGACTGTTATATTCGATAACTAATATTACCGTGCCCTCTAAAACACGGTCATGATCTGTTCAAGTGTGTGCCACTGAACTCCTATAAACGGTTGGATCTATTTTTCAAAATCAAAGTCAAGGTCAAAGGTTTTATTGTGGACAATAAGTTCATAAATTGATTACATCATATAATATAGTTACATTAATAAGTATAAAATATAAAATATTAATGTTTAATATTTGTATGTATGTATGTAACAAACAAGAGGTATTTATACAAATCGATCCAAGAGAAAATACATATTTACTTACATTGCAGCATAAAATGTCCCGAATCCGTTAGTTTGTATAGATTACTTTTAAAATGAATTTAGCTGACAAGTTATAAGTTAGGATTTTCCTGAAAGTTTCCAATTAATGCTTTAGATGTTACTTGGAACTTAATAAGCCTGACAACATTGCGTCAGTGCAAATGTAAGTTTGCTTTAGTAATTATCATTTTATCGAGAAACGGTGTGTAGCTTTCAGATGCCGAGTTGCCTCATTAAGTTGCACTGTTACTTATGAACAATTAAACCAACTAAGAACTTCTACTGTATCAGACCAAGAGCGGCTTCACGAGAGTTCGTTAGTTGTTATTATCGTAACTTTACAGCGATATTTTTACACTATTTTGAATTTGAACCTACTTTCTTATTCTATTAACCGATAACACTTTTTATTAGCTGTATGTTTGTAACCGACTTCTTTGGGCGCGATTTTGACCCACTTTAAACGGCCAGATTTCGTTCAAACTTTGTAG
>DWJN01001819.1:0-16794 GCA_018248895.1 Carystus phorcus | reverse complement strand
GCAGCACCGGGTCCCCTCTCTTGTTCCAGGCACGCCATTCACTCTCATCATCTTGTATTATGTCCTCTGGTAAATCTGATCTTGAGAAAAAGTGCTTAGCATGCTCCGTTACTATTACTCCTACAATCTAATAACCAAATGTTTATTAAATATTGAGTTACATTTATAATGCCTTCTACACTGAAAAATTTGTAACCGTTATAATATATTTAAAGACAATATACATGCCACTCAATGCCATCACAAATAAACAATTCATTTATAGAAAAATAATGTAATATAAATTATGATTAAAAGTTTCTTTTACTCCATAGTAGGATTATGTGTTGCAGGTGGCATGAAGATACAAAAATGAGAAGTTACAAAGTTCCTCAGAAAGGTTGCTATCAACTGAGCTATAGCGTTGTTGTTGAAATATCATAACAAAGTGACTTTCCTAAATTAAATGAATATAAAAATGTAAAGGAATTCTTGGACAATGGTAAGGATCTTCACCTGCTTTATATATGCAATTATTTTCAATGCTTTATAATTTTAGTTTTGGAGAACCACTTAACTGCTACTAGATTCTACTTCCAAATTTTCTAATATTTCATTGCTTACTTCTTACAGATCAGTATATGCAGCGGTACTGACTTTCATTACACGGCTCACCAACGCCAGCTCATCTAACATCTGATTCCATTAACCCATTAATTAAGTAATGTAGTTAACCTTAATTATGTATCCTTGTGTGGAAAGGTTCGAAGCCAATAAAGAATTTATTAAAAGCGGCAGTTTTATAGCGGCCACGCTGCCTGTCGCGGCTATTAAAACTTTATATTCAGGCACATTCATTTTCAACGAAGCTATTTGATGTATGAAGTGTTATACTGAAAATATCAAAGAGTATGTAACGTCATACTCTAATCAAATGATAACACTAATTAGGGGAGAGTGGGGGAATGGGAGCTAGCGGGTAACGGGAGCCACTAAAGTTTACACAGACAGGAACGCACCAGTCGCACGTAACTGACAGGAATGGACTCGAAAACTTTCGTTCATATGACGTGATCGCCGCCGGTCGGCCCAGTAGCATGTGCACAGTGGTGACATGAAGAAGTGCGTTTAGAGTGATCTCGTTACAAAAAAGTGCTAAATCTCTCAAATAAAGTGAGTACCTAAACTTTAATTATTCTGTCGTATTTTGCCTCCATTATATGCATTATTTATTCAATTTTATGATAACATTGAAAGACATACTTATTTAGCGAAGTTTTTTAGGTAATTATCGGTATTTTGAGACGGTTAACTGAAGGGTAATGAGAGCTACTCAAGCTCTCATTACCCCACCATGGCTCTTATTACCCATTACAAGTAGCATTATTTAAATTTAACAGTATTGTTATCCATTTTTTTTAGATGCCAAGATCTAGAAAGCGGACGACGTCAAAGGCTAGTTGGACATCAGCTACGTTAATGTCTGCAATAAAAACTATAAAAAATGAAGGAATATCAGTTAATAAAGCGGCACAACAATATCAAATACCTTACAGCACATTGAAAAAACGGTACAGGTTAGCAATTTCTGACGATGATTCTTACAGTCGTACTCCGTCACTTGGTAGAAAAGCTGTGTTCACTAGTGAACAGGAACAGATACTTGTTAACCACATACTTGATATGTCTAATATATTTTATGGTTTAACAAGCATCCAACTGCGTAAAATAAGCTACAATATGGCTGTGAACTTCGGTGTCGAGAATAGATTTAATACTGAAAAAAAAATTGCTGGGAAAGATTGGTTGTACGGATTCATGAACCGACATCAAGAACTCAGTATTAGAAAGCCTGAAGCGACCAGTATAAACAGAATTCTGGGCTTTAATAAAACTGAAGTCACACGTTTCTTTAGTAATCTGGAATCTGTAATGACAAAATATAATTTTGAGCCCCAAAACATATTCAATATGGATGAAACAGGATTTTCTACAGTCCATGTGCCAGATAATATTATTGCTCTTAAAGGACGGAAGCGTGTTGGTGCAGCGACTTCATGGGAGAGGGGCAAAAATGTTACCACAATTTGTGCAATGAGTGCTACAGGCATTTATGTGCCTCCTTTATTCATTTTTCCACGACAAAGACACTCTCCACAGCTAGAACGTGATGGGCCACCGGGAGCTATTTATACATGTTCAAAAAATGGATGGACTAATGAGCAAATATTCATAACATGGCTTGAACATTTCATAAAATTTACAAGTCCTACTGCAGAAAAACAGACTTTGCTCATTATGGACAATCATAACAGTCATGCTACATTGGAAGCCTATGAGATGGCCAAAAAAAATTATATAACTATGTTGAGTATTCCTCCACATTCGTCACATCGTCTACAACCTTTGGATGTGACGTTTTTTGGTCCACTAAAAACAGCTTATAAAAGGGAATGCGATATGTACATGAAATCTAGAAACATGATTAAAATAACTCCATACGAAATAGCTGGACTATTTAATAAAGCTTACTCAAAGATAGCTTCTCTTGACAAGGGAATATCTGGCTTTAAAACCACTGGAATATTTCCTATGGACCCATCTGTTTTTTCAGATGAAGATTTTTTTCCTCTTAGCCAGAACGAAAGTAATGAAAACACAACTAACGTGGGAAATACTGTATGCCTTTTGGAAACAATTGCTACAGTTACTTCACAACCAGTATCTTCTACTCAAGAGGCGCTGCAAACATCAATCACCTCTTACCAACCCGCCATGGAACAATCATCACAACATGATGTGCAGAGGACAGATTCGCCACAACCTTCTACAAGTTTTGCCCATATCTTAAAAGTTTTAAGTCCTCCCCCAAACATGTCAGCAAAGTCAACAAAAGGTAACAGAAACAAACAACATTCGGAAGTTTTGACTAGCACCCCAATGAAGGAAGTTTTTGAGGAAAAGAAGGACAAAAAGAATAAAAGAGAGATGAGGGGGAATAAATCAAAGAAGATGCAAATAAATAAATCTAAAAATAAGAGACAGGTTAAGAATAAATTATCTCAAAAAAATATAAACAGAGTAACTAAATATTTGTTCCAAGACAGCACTTCTGACGAATCATCTATCGATGAAAATAATATTTGTGATGATGATTCTGAATACTCTGAGGAGGAAAATGTATGTATGATTTGTAACGACGTTGGGAAAGATGAAGAATTATGGTATCGTTGCAGAGCTTGTGGCAAATGGGCCCATTCTGAGTGTTCGGGTTGCGATCACCCTAAAGATTATCTTTGCAATTTTTGTTTAGATCCCTAAAATACCTTTTTGTTATCATTTTTTTTATTGAAAATGTTTTATTTTATAATTTGTTGATTACTTAATAATTTTGGATTGTTAAGTTCCTCTCTAATAGGTAAAAATAGAATTTTATTTTGTTTATTATTATTTCATAGCTCTCATTACACGTATGAAGGCTTCATGGCTCTCATTATCCGATGCGTGGGGTAATGGGAGCGAAAGTAAGATTTATAAAAAACGTGATTTTACCTATGTAAGGCTAGATATTTCTTATGTTCCTAGGCAATTATTGAAAGACTGGTAACTAAATGACTGATTAGTGTCTATAAATGGCTGTGATTGTAACCGAAACTGTACTTTTTTTTTACTTTTCCTTACATGGCTCCAATTCCCCCACTCTCCCCTACACCAAGAAATCCCTATGATATTAATAATTCTTATTGAATAATAACAAAATATTTCATTTATATTAAGACTATTCAACAGCTGATCGTCTTTCCTAATGTTTTTATTGTTATTAGGTTGTCATTCAAATCATTAAAATGTCAATTCCTGCAAAGCAAATAACAGTTGGCATTTATCTCCATAGATAATACTCAGTAAAATAAGCATGTTGTGCTATCGAAGTGCCTGTGGGAAATTGCTAACATTGACGTTTTTTGTCAGTGTCAGTCATTTGATTTTACTACAAGTACGTGTACTCTGCGATGTCTTGTCAGTTGGAATATTAATCTATGTAACTGTCTCGTACTGGCTCGGTTGGCCGGGCTCGTTTGCTTGTTTTGTTTTTACTTTAGTTTTTTCGTGGTATGCGTTGAGGATGGTAGTGTGTTAATTCGTTTCTAAGTTTATTACGATATTAGTGACCGCGATAGAATTAAAGTAAGTGATATTTTTGAACAGTCGTGTGCAGTGATGTTTTAATTAAAATTGTTAGTGCTTTAGTGTGGTGTAGTGAAGTTAACGAAACTAAATTCTTATAAGATGGATGGAAACTCGAAGTATTATGAAGGCTGTGGACAGGAAGGGCCTATTCGTTGTATATTTCTGTGTGAGTTTCACCCGACCGCCGGTCCGAGAATTACCTGCCAAGTGCCAGAAAATTATATTTCAAAAGAAATATTCGACACAGTCAGCCACTACATAATTCCGAAAGTGCAGCTACAGAGATGCACTCTCACAGTGTAAGTAAACTTATAACAATAAGAATAACTTTGTAGTTTATCTATCTTGCGGCTATTCAATGTACGAAATATTTTTTCGTAACGAATATTCGTCATCGTATTCACGCATGCCATTGTAATCATTGTAGTGTTATTTAATAACTGTGTAATTGGCGTAGATATGTATAATTTACATTTCAATATTGCTAGTTTATAGGTGTAATACACCAATCTGGTAAAAAAATATTTTACACTATGTCTTAATCTGTGTTTCATTTGTTTATGTCTTAAGTAGTGATCTAAATAAATTAAAATTACAAACTAGTTTCGAATAATGGATCTCTTTTTTAATATAATACAATTTTATTACTGTAATGTTTATATATCGCGCGTCAACGATGTATCGGTGATGCTTAAGTCGTTCATCTATTTATCTGCTGATGGCCCAGAAAGAACGGTCTCTGATAAAAGTGACAAGCTTTAGAATATTAAATGTTTAGCCTGATGTCTATTGTACTCTAATACAGTACGATATTTTCTCGCAGCTGACATACGTCAAGTGGGAACTGTATGTACACTGCATTTTTATGTAACTAGCCGACAAACGATCATATCATACGAGTCAGATGATGCTAAATGATCATTATCGTCTGTGGTTAGCAACACCAAATTATCATTGATGGGATATTAGCTAAGGAAGGAGAGAGAGGAAAGAAAGTTCCAGCAACAAGCAGTCCCATTGCTGTTTTATTATATTCCTGACTTATTTGCAGCACCCTGCTGGGCTCCAAGATCCTTGGGTTCCCGGTGCGGATCGACAACAAGAAATATGCCCGTAACGCGTACTATTTCAACCTGTGCTTCGTGTGCGACGCCTGGGCGCGGACCGTGCACCTCGAACCGCTGGTTAAGAAGCTCACAGAGTACTTGGTGAGCTGATCGCATGATACTTTTTTTAATTTAACGTTGTTCCTCGACAAACGAGCGTACGAGCAACATCACAAGTGGTCACTCTCGTCTATTGACTCCACTACAACCAGCGGCATAATCGATGCATTGCCGGCATTCATGTATTTGTTGGTTTATGTATAGGAATAAGGGGTCGTAACGAAAAAAAACTTAATTGTCGCAACAAATTAATCGTGACCAAATAGAACCTATTTCGCGTGACGAATCGTCTCCCAATCCTAAAAACTATACATTTTACATAAGAAAATAGATCAATAAATAGATAGGTAGTGTACTAGGCGGCCTTTACTTGAAAAATAATATTAATGTGTGAGTAATAGTATTGATAAATATATAAATAATATACATATATGCAGACTCGTTATAATAAAAACAAAGCGTGCCGTGTTCAAATGGTTAATTTATCTCCACAATAATCACACCTACGTAAAACGTCTCCGTACATCAATAACAGAATTTTATTATAACCACAGTAAATGGACTATTGCAACACAAAAAGAATTTTGCAATTCAAACCAGTTCAAACAAACAAATTCTTCGGCTCTATAATATAAGTATAGGTTAGTTTAAAAATACGAATGCCTTGCTTGTTAAATATTTACACTGAAGAAACAAATTCATAAGTGATACCTTGAAAATGTTAATAATTTTACAAATTACAAATAAAACATTGTTTTTCTAGCAATAATCTAGTTGAATTAATCTAGGTACTATAATTAAGTTAGTCAAGGTATTTGTTACGGACGATTTAATTTGACATTTGATTTAAAATCCGATTTACGTATCCATGTTATGTCATGTTTATTGAATTGTTTCGTAATAATCATTATCCTTAAAAGATTACATGGTTCTATGAAACAGTTGAATTTTTGGGAATAATCATTCGGGGATAAGATTAGACTTGATTATAATTGAGTAAACATATTATCGTTGTGATTGAGAACTACCTTTTGTGAAAAATATATTTCACTTTGACGGTATAAATTTTTTTTTCATTTATAAATGTATTTGTAACAATATAAAATTGAGTTTTCTGCACTTCTCATGTAATCTATAGGAAATCTGACATAATTATGCGCGTTTTTTTGAAATTGTTACAGTTTTCTCTTTATTAATATGTATGCGTTATAAGTACTCTTGCCTTAATCGATCGTCTAAAAGCGAATTGAACCAAATACCAGACCTAATTTTCGATTTTTACGTTTCCTTTATATTCCGATACTCATTGATGACGCCATGTCTAAAGTCAATGGCTGATGGTGATCACGTACCATCAGATGGCTAGTCTAGTCTTAAGCCAATTATTCACATATTTTATTATTATATTAAAATCAGTATTATATTTGGCATTGGGAATATTCGTGATATTAACTTACCTAGCTAAGATGATATATGGCCAAAACAATTCTGTCAAGCCCAGTGGCCAGTTAAAAAAAATGCTATTGGGCATATATCATGCATCAAGACAATAAAGTTAGAAAAAATACTATTGGACATTGAGCCAATAAATAAGCGCTTGACACAGGTTACTGTTGCAGTTGTCGATGGAGCTGGAGACTGAATGGTTGTCGAAGCAATCGTTGTCGGGCGACGCGAAGGCACTCAGTGGATTAATGCGGCAGGTCATGCAAGATATCAACTGTCGCCGTATGTGCACACTCACAGGTAACTTTTTTGTCTTCATTCCTAATCACTCTCCTAAGTAGCTGGACTAACAGACTAATATACAGGTTGATTGGAAATAGGGTTAAAACCTTTGGGTGAGAAAGTGTAGCTCATTTGCAGTCAAATAATGTATCTCAAAATTGTATTAATAAACAATGCGTATGTATATGTAAATAAGTGCCTGGTTTAAACACCTATCCGACGAGGTATAATAAAGTACATAAAAATCTTAAAATAAAAAAAAAACTTGGAAATAAACCAGGAAATACCAAACAGTAGCGATTCATAAAAGTAGAGCCCGGCCCTTTTATGACCCTTTTGTTTTTGTTGTAACGTGCAAGCTTATAATTAGGTTAGGTAAGGATAGGTTAGGTTAGGTTAGGTTTATTCTGTATTTTGTTACAATCGGGTTTTTGAATTGCCTTTCACTGTAGAAGCAAATTTAAAGACATATGTGACAAGACGTAATGTTTATAAAATCGACAATGCGTGATTGACATTTTGCGTAGCATCAGTAACTTTTACGTAGCCGTCTTTTGTAGCGGTACGCTACGAGTTATTCGAGTGAGGGGCTACAATTATATTTCTACAAATACATATAATGTATATAATATAAATACTAATAGCCACTTTCACTTCACTTCTGGAATATGTTGGTTGTAGTATACATATATTGGTTATTTCATATTATGTACTCATTGTAAATAAGAGTTTAAGTAAATAGAATAATAGTCTGAATAATGTTGTTTTTATAAGATCCTAGCGGATTCGATTAACGTTCTCCTGTAACAAAAAAAACATTTTCTATCGGATTGTAAATCAAAACCATTCTCTAATCTACTTAGACACAAAAAAACATCTAAATCTGTCCTATCTTTAGGAGTTCAGTGACGTACACACGAACAAGAAAATTACATTTTTAGAGATAGCATCTTGGAAGATCAGAAGAAATAAATATCGTGAATGAGATGTAAAGTAATATTTCTTGGAATCATTATTATATGAAAGGGTATACATAGATTATATTATGCTAAAATTTCAGGCCTCCGTGTGTTGACATGTTTACATTCGGATTGATTTGATTTGAATTATACGATAACAGATTGAAAATGTAAAAATGTTTCGATATGAATAAACTTTGTTCTTTACCATAAAGCAGTGGCAGACCTTGTATTGAACTGCTCTATGCTCGAAATTTAAAAATCGAAGACAAAAAAAAATATTTGAACAGAAATGACTTTATGACCTTTCGCCACTGCGTGACCACTGCTTATTATTTGCAAAGAAGTCGTTTTGGAAAGAGTAGCAGGTGGTCACACCAGTGATTCGTAACACGAAAGCATAGCGAATTTTCATAGAAATTTGTGCTCACCAACATATCTAGAACAGTAGAAGTCATCTAATGTATGAGAGGAGTTCGAACTCGTCCTAGTGGCACATAAACATAAAAACAACCGGTGTTGTTAATGTTATGTCCATTTGCTTCCGTAAACAGCGTTGTTTACGTTTTTTGCAAGAGACCGCGACGGAAGGGACGTGAGTCATCGGTCAACTGCCAGCAGACTATTGCTTGTATAATAATGACTCCTATAATTGATTTGGCATTTGTGTGTGTGAAACGGTCCTGAGATTTGATCCGCATACACATATGATAAACTATAAGGCACGTATTAACAGTTACGATTTGACACGACTTAAAAACAAGTTCTTATTTGTTACTGTTTTTATGTGTAAACTGTGAGGTTGGGAATCTAACTAAATAGTCATTGTTTGTAGGTAAACTTGATTGGAGGTACAAGTCGATTTATCAATTTTTGCATATGGATGAGATTGTAAGGAGAGTAAGTGGATAATAATTCCATATAACCCGACACATCTTACATCATTTTTTCTCCCCTTGAAACCTTAGAGTTATTGACATCCTTTGTGGCGCCAGTTTCACTATACTTTCCCGCCGTTCGAAGAGTCCCCGGTTCGATCTTAGTGGGGCTGAAATTTGAATGATGTGGTAACATTGCTGTTCACTATCTGGGTGTGTACTTGTTTTATTGTCTATGGTACCCACGACACATTGAATCCTAGTGTGGGGTTATGACTGAGTTATTTATTATTATATTTATTTCTGGACTGTACAACTCAATTTACTATTTATTCCTAACAATACTCATGCATGGTTGCAAGGATTTATCAGCCGCATAGCTAGTTGCCGCTGGATCTCTATTTCGATTGTAAAATGTTTTTATATGTTCCTGTTGCCAGGGAGCCAGGTTTAACGTAAGTCCGCTATTTGATTTGCAGCTGGGAACGCATCGATAACCTTAGGTGTTCTAATTTCCATTGAAGTCCGTAACCTCTTCACATCTGTGGGCTCGTCTGGTCGTTTGTAGGCTATTTGCGTTAAAAATCTTTACTTACTAATAAAACTTATTGATAAGTTAAATTTATTCTCTGAATGCTCGTTGCTGAGTAACAGTTTCCCGATATTCAGTATTATTATCAACTGATAGTAAGTGGTCACGGTCGGCCATACATATCTGTAATGCAGAAAGCATCCGCTTTTATCTGACTCCTACAAATGACCAGACAATACGTTAATAATATTTTATATACATAGTAGGTAGGTATCCTAAGTTCAATCTTACTGGGCCTAACCACTTCTAACAGAACTACAAAACCTTTAATTCAATAGCTATTTTGTTGACCAATATCAAAATTCAGTAGACAAATTAACACAATAATAATCTATTAATTTCGAAAGTCAGAAACATTTTTTGAATCAAAATAAGAACATTAAAGTTGTTTTTCTAATTCCGAACGCCCATAAAAATAAATCTGGCCACAAATAAATGTCAGTTTTGTTTTGTTTCTTTCTAGAACACTAATGTAAAATACTATGCGACGAATATTTTGAAAAGGTCAATAGACTCATTATAACTATAAATAAGTAGCTCGAAATGCCTTGATAGAAATTCGCACTCAACATACGCCTGAATATTCAAACAAGAAACTACCGTTGCAATCTGTTGCTATGTGCCTACGACCAGTTAGATAGTCGTTGATGTAATGAATAATAGCGTTTAACACCAGGCAATAAGTGCGTGTTGACAGGTCGTGTTAGACCAGACGTGTTTACAATGGATACGCGCGTTCGTAAAAACGTAATGCATGTTTCAGTGAGAAATGGTTGTTTTTGTTTATAGTGGTTCGTCGTTAGCTCGAAGATGTGAGGCGAAGAACAACAAACAGAAAGTGGCAATTTAAAATTACATCTTAATTTGTTTAAACTTACAATTTATCAACGTCTAGCCCTACATTTAATAGACGCAGTAGGTATTTACTATTGCCAATCCTCTATGGTTCCTAAATAGAAAATGAATTATAATAATAATAAGATTTATAGGTCTTTAATAATGTGAATATCTACCAGGAATGAATTTTTTTTATTCCCTTTATTCCTTTTTTTATGCAATTTCTTTTAATATTTATTTAATCTAGATTTAATATGAATTGTTTATATATTAATTGAATGGGAATTACTTTTATTTACCGTGGAGTTGTCATATTATTATTTAAATTTTCAGCGAAATACCCTTGTATTGAAAAAATAGCGGCAAAAATAGAAATAGAGAAATAATAAGATGAATGGTAATACAGAGTGGCCGGTGTATTCAAGAAAGTGGTGGTGGCTATTCGATGTTGACGAATGATTCATAATTGAATGGGAACGTGGTGAAATATTTAAGATGGAGTGGATGGTATATACGGAGGACCTCATAGCCTAATACATTTATGATAGCCTTTGACGTCACTGTAAGCAAGTGAGAGTAACGAAAGTATTGCAAGAATTGTATTGTGTCATTGTGGGATGAAGTAATAAAGCGTTTCTGTACCGCAACAACCACCTTTCATTGCCGCACAATCTCCACTACACAATATTTTTTTTATTATGGTCATTTCGTGGTTAAATGGTTATCCATTCACGGACATTCGTTTCCGCTAACGAGTTGATCAAGAAGAATGCAATGATTCCGCTTATCGTATCCGTTGTCGAGTTATAGAAGAATAAAGACTTCTATCACAATTTGGAAGGAATAATGTTGATCGTCATGTTTTGCATCCATAAAATTTTATGTGCAATTAAATTTTATGTTTATAAAGATGATTATATTCTTTGTTGTGATATCATTATTACAAATATATTAATTTTTCATCATAACACTAATATTAGCATTTTATCTGGTTATTTATGGATTGTGGTGCAATAAAGATTCACAAAACGCCCACGCCGGTCTGTTGTGATAACATATTATGGATCCTTCTAGCAACTTGTTCTAAATTGTTTTATGCGCTTCTATTTCAGGATTGTCCATTCTTCGCCTTTCTTTTAAAGACGAACTTTTTTACTCTCGCCATCTCTTCAGGCGGTAAAAGCCGTGTTGTATCTTTAACATGTTCATCTTTATTCATTCTGGTTTACTTAGTCACTGCTACCTTTCAATTCTCACATCATATATTTTGTAGTATAATATTTAATGCATTTCTCTCTTTACAGAAGTGTATAGATTTAAAATGATCCAGTCCAGTTTTTAGTGTATCTGTCTGCCGAGCAATGGACTTGATCTCTATTTCTGACTGTGTTTTCTAACAGTGTTCACATAGAATATGAATGTTTTTTCAACATTCACAAACGTTACTATAATTATACATATAATTTGTCATAACATTTTATTTCCACATAAATGAAAATTAATGTCAAATTCAATCATAACCATAATGTATAATTTAACTCAGGTTCTCTGCTTGTGTTGTTTGCATAGAACAAAGAGAGACGATTATTTATGTTTATGTTATTTATGTGTGTCCATACTGCACACCACAGCTGTACGGGGCATATGAGTGTGTGAGTTTATAGTAGTATTGTGCTAGATCCTGTGGCCGTTTTTGTTTAGTGAATCAGAATTTGTGACCCGAGGTTACTCCGATATAAGCGCCCTTCATACTGAGGACGTTCTGACGTTTTGATAGATAAATGTTTCATTATCGCGTTATCGATGTACAGATTATGTTATTTTGGTTGTTGTATATCAATAATATCGTAGAGAGACTGATCTCTATAAACAACGGTTATCTTTACCTTGATGCTTGGTGATAACTAATGCATTGAAACCGCACTATCCATATTTATATCATTTATCGGCTGCGTGAACTTAAGAATTGTGTGACATAATCTATACATTATAATAAAACTGTTACTGATGTCTGTCTGTATGTGGGGAATATATTTAAACATTCATAATGGGGGCCTTTATATACGTAAGACAACCCAAAATAATGTTTTTTCTGTTTGTCTGCATGTTTGTGCACGCTAATCTCAGAAACGGCTTATCCGATTTGAATGCAGTTTTTAGGATTATATTGTGATGGGCTTCACTTAACATTGAGTGTTTTTTTTTCAATTAGGTAGGTATATATGGTGCAAAACAACATCTGTGTCAACTAAGTACTCAATAAATTTAAAGCAAATTGCATCCGTTTTTATGCAAGATTTTATTTGCCTTGTTAGTTAGTTAATTAAGCCGGGTTAGGACTTCCTTTTACTGAAATATTAAATTTGATATAGAATACTGACTAACGGCTAAAGATTGTTACCACAAGTGATTATTTTTTTACACAAAATAGCGGACATAAGCTAATAAATACGTAGAAGCAATCAAAATACTATTAATATTGGAATCTGAATGAAACCACCGCAGAAAATTAATATTCCACAGAAATAAATTTGACTCCCGGCATGAAAGGTATGCAATTAGGTAATCCAGGTGATAAAGCATCCTTGTGCCAAATTTAATCTAAATTCCTTTAGGTGTTTTGTGTGATTGAGTGACGTTGTCGAGTGATTTTAATATCAGCCTCAACGATCTAAAAGGTCTTACCTTTTAAATGGTGTTAAAATTTACCTTATTACTGTGGGATCTTGCCTCTTTCCCTCACTTGACGACCCGCGTGGCGTAATGATCACAAGTTGACTTGATTCAATTAATTATTGTAAGAGAAAGAGAAGAACTGAGTAATAAGGCTGCGTTGCTTGTTGGAACTATAAGGTTACATAGGCACTGCCGATGTACCTATAGACGTTTCCATTTAGTTTTATAAAGTAGGTATATAAAATACAAGCTCGACCCCAAGGTTATCACATTTATAGCTTCATCGATTTCATCATTTGTATCAACGCAAAATGATATAGGATTATGACAATTATTACATAATATTTTATATTACATTCTTTACAAAACATGCAACCACTTTAAAATCTGTATCTTTTATGTGTATAATTTTTATCGTGATCGTAAATTGTGCATAATGCTTTAATTAAAAAAAGAATGATTAAATCAGTCCGTAAACGCGAAGAAATCGATTTGCATACTTATAAAAAATATACGGATTAAACAATTATTTTTAGGGTTCTATAGTCAACAAAGGGAACCTTAGTTTACTATGTCCGTGATCAGTCGGTCAGTCAACAGGTTAACAACTGGCGTTTAGTAATACAAAAATCTGTTGTTTAGCACGAGCGTATATAATTGTTCCATAGACAAATTGGTAAAATAAAAAAATGACGTAAATTTTTAAATGCCTGTATAACTAATCAAGTTGAAAAAAAAACTATCACAAGTTGAGTGTTGCGTTTTATAGGATCTTCAATAGCAATACTTAATGTTTTTTATTCTTAAGTTAATTATGGCAACTTCTCCTTCTACTTCTTCCTACGTGTGTTCAAAGTGCATATAATTGCCTTTAATAAATTTATAGTCTTGTCATGTCTTCCAGAACAGTCTATCATCACCTATTACTGTCCACGAATAACATCCCACAACGACTAAGTCAACCAACTACGGAACCCTATCAGGTTCGGGTTCAACCAACACTGCACCGTTTTTTTGTGTTTTAATTAATATAATATAATATAAAAAACCTCTAGTATCCAATAACGCCTGGCAATTACTTATTATATATGCTTTGACATTAAATCTTTGACATTTTCCTTATTTACATACAAAATCCTTCGATGCAAATAAACCGATATAAATATTTAATTTATTCCAGTCGCCTCGTGTCTTACCTATTTACGTCATGGATAACAAATGAAGGTAGTAAGGTAGGTAGGGTCGGATAATATTAACCTGTTTTAATATGTAGTTATGGGTCAGTGTTGTAAATAATTCGCAACCGGTTTATCATTTTATTATTATTGCTAAAATAGAATAGCAGCCTTTTAAATACACTTAGCATTCATTACATTTACATGTTTACATTGTTCCAAAAATATTTTATTTATACAAATATTTAAATTTTTTATAGCCTTAGGGCGAAGTCCGATAAGCTCATACAAGTATTATCCTGTGAATACAAATCTATGTGATATAAAAAATGATAAGTTATAAGTGCATATAAAATTATGAGTTGCACTTTATTAAGATTATATTAAATTTTTAGTGGGCTTACATGTTAATTCTTCATTTGTCAACTATTTCCATGTTTGTACGAATCCGCTTTTAGACGATCTATTTGATACGTAAGTGGTTGTGTTGACATAGTGTCACATATATGCGTGTAGGTTGACATAGTTGACATAGTTAGTTTACATAGAGAGGAAATGCAGGCAGCAAAATTTTATGTCTTACAAAGCATTGCAAAATAAGATATGCAATGGTGACAATGTGCATCAATCGAGCGCAAATACGGGGTTCTAGTCTTTTATTATACTGCGTTAAATTAAATTCGATGTTTACGATGTAGGGGTAGGCAGCGATGTCCGATAGCAGTAACGGGATGGGGGAATTGAATTACGTTATGTCCGATGGTAGAAAGAGGATGGGGGAATCAAATCATGTTTTGTCCGATGTTAGAAAGAGGATGGGGAATCAAATCATGAAATGTCCGATGTTAGAAAGAGGATGAAGAATTAAATGTGTGCGGTGTGAGGTTGTGCATTATTTACTTAACGAGTTGATTGTTCCAGTGGGCACGACTACCACCCACCTGACGGTAGTGAGGGTGAACACGGATCCTGCGCCGGTGAAAGACCACCAGGTGCCCGTATTCCTGTACAGCCGGCATTCGTTCGTAGCCGACCAGTGGGACCTCACCACCAACCAGGTGAGTGATTGATACCATTATAGACAAAACACAATTATATACACAGTTATACATAAATGATGCCATGCTTTCAACCCATTAATGGCCCACTACTGAGCGCGGGTCTCTCCTCAACACTGAGGAGGTCTAGAGCATATTTCACCACGCTGCTCCAGTGCGGATTGGTGGAGGGGTTAGTGGTCAATCCAAGTGTCAGAACTTTTTAAACCTCCGACATGGCTTGAAGACTACAATGTTCATGGCAACTGGGCTTAATGTGCCCTCCGAAGCACGGAGACGCTCAAGAAATTTTTGCCTCTAGCGGTCACCCATCCAGGTACCGACCGCGCCCGCAGTTGCTTAACTCCGTCGATCGTAAGGATCGGCGCGAGCCGCCGGGCTATGAGCGCTTCCTTCCTAAATGATACATTAATCGAATAAACATCAATAATAATAATCAATAATCATAATCTATAAATAACTATCAATTCGAGCTAATTGTGACACAATACGATAAGTATTTTCGGTACATTTCCTATGTTATTCCTTTAATTATTGTCGTGGTTCCAGAAATTGTAGACTTTATGTACCCATGAGTAAATTGATTTTGCGACTCCTTCCGAGATTCTATAACTATTTATTTATTTATAGAAATGAGACTTATAGAACGGAACTTATGTAAGACTGTAAATGGAGATTTTTATTGCCTTTATGTAAAACGAGCTCAAACTAAATACGCTTATTCGTTACTTTTTATTTACATAAATAGTAAATATTTTATTATTTTCTAATGATATTTATTCAATACTTGTATCCTATTAGATACTAAAAATTTAATGTGAAGACAATATAAAATATGTGAATGTCACTACATAATATGTGAATAGTTTCTTATTTTCCCATAAGCCAATAAATGGGATAATTTTTATACAAACAAAAGAACCGACATGGATATTAGCTGAAAGCGTGAAGCGATACCATCTGACTGGTTTTACTAATCAATAACTTTGACAATACTTTCCTCGGGTTGCGTTTGAGTGTTTTCGATCACAATCCGTTAACAAGAACAACGAACTTTGACGACCTGTTTGAGCAGATGTTTCGCGCTGTGTATTTATCTGGTTCTGAAATTAAAATAGTTACTACGTGACATCACAAGTGTAGAGAGAAAATTTATAATCTGAATTCGTTTAACTGCCTTGTCTATTTGTTAATGGTCCGACATCTGAGCATTGTAAGAGTAGTGATCGTATTTGAGTTGCGATGTTGGTCATCAAGTGTAAGGTTCATCATTTTATTAGCCTGATATTTTGATCTGGATTTCGGTTTGGGCTTGCTTGGGAAGAAAAAGAATAGAATATCGGGTGGATGATTGACTGAAGGAGGTTGAAATTGTGATTCCTGGAGAATAGCGAAATTAAGGAATAGTAAATGGAAGTAGTGAATACCCAGGAAAGAGAATAAATACAAGGTGGGCCAAAAGAAGTCATCCGATGTTCTTCGGCTCTAATTTTTTTTCTAAATGAAAAACTTCGATTCTGTTTTTTTAATATGTTTATTTGAACCTTTAGAATTTTAT